>JAGDQP010010380.1:0-33295 GCA_022664845.1 Lepisma saccharinum
CTCCCCCGACTAGTTCACGGATATAATTCTAGGCCACACACAGGACACAAATTACCACAAGCTCTAGTGAACCAAGATACGTTTCAACAAGTGTGGAATAGACTAACTACTCCTTCCCGCACCAGTGTTAAAGCAGAAAAATATAAAGAAGGGGATACTGTGCGAATTACTAACGCAAAACGACATTTTCCAAAAGGCTACAAAAAATTGCACTCTGGAAATATTTAAAATAAAACAAATACAATATAAGGAAAAGAAATTGGTTTATGTAGTAGAGAATTTAAATGGTGATGTCACTGATGGTACATTCTACGAAGAGGAAATTCATGCTTTGCCACTGCCCAAAGTTTACGAAATAGACGACATTTTAGAAGCTAAAAGTAAACGAATACTTGTTCGGTGGCGGGGTTATCCTGCTTCATTTAATTCATGGATTCCAGTATCCTATTTAACGAACGGCTGACAACATTTAAAAGACGGGGCCAATGGAAAGTTCCACCACATCAACTTGCAGAGTGTTGTTTTTATTTTGTTAGATTACCCGATATTGTAAGATGTGCATTTTGTACTTTAGAATTAGGTAATTGGCAATCTTATAATATCCCTTTAAATGAGCATAAACGTTGGAGTCCATACTGCCCTCTGTTAAGAGGTAACGTAGATGTCAGTGGTTATAAAATGGAAATAAGACCTTTTCCTCTGCCTGAAAAAGGATGGGAATAATAATACATTATTATAAACCAGTGATATATTTATGTATATAGGAGAAAAAATGAATAATCCTTATCTCAAATATTATTCGCATCAAGCAGGTACTGGCTATAATGTATATAGAGGTGCACCATACCAAGAAGGGTATGGTATTGGTAGTTTTCTAGGTGGTTTATTTCGTACTGTATTTCCATTATTAAAACAAGGTGCAAAAGCAGTTGGTAAAGAACTGTTACGTGGTGGTATTAATGACGTCGAAGACATACTAAATAGTAAGAGACCCGTTGAAGAGGCATTAAAAGTGCACTGGCAGGAAGCAAAAAGTTATTTAAAAAATAAAGCTCACAATAAAATAAATCAAGTGTTGGCGGTGGGAGGAAAACGTAAAAATAAGCAACCAGTTGGTGGTGTAAAGAAAAAGAGGGTTAAGAGGAGAGATATTTTAAATTATGGAGCAGCGTACTAGTTTTTACCTCACAATTCCCAGTAATAGTTCTATGGAATATTTTCCACAAAATACCCTGGCGTGTTATACTACAAAATTATATCATCCTCTCGTGCTGGAGAAAGGTGTTTTTTTTAAACAGCTGTTGTCGAAAATCATTTACAGATTCAATTCACAATGTTTCCAAATATACTAATAATATCTATTACAGGAGCTCGGATAAGGAAAGCTGGAACATAACTAAAATAATGCCCGGCCATTATTATTATGTTGATAATATTCTATCTCAAATTAACTATAAAAGCGATAAATTGAATTTACAATTAAAAGTTAAAGCTTCGGTAAAACGCATTGAGGTTAGTAGAGTAAGAAAAGATGACAAGGGGGTTGAAGATCGTCTATCACCCGAATTAGCCAGAATACTAAGTTTTGATCATATTCAGCAAGATAATATTGCACTTGTCAATCATGCACGTTATCCGCCTGGTTTACAGAAATCGCTACCCGTACACATGTATATTTATAGTGATATTGTAGAACCTCAGCATGTAGGCGATTGCGTCCCTATTACGCATTATAAATACGAATATTAGGAGTATGGTACCAGTAATGTGCATATTTTTGAAAATCCTCATTATGTCCCCGTACAACGTAAACAGTTTGATTAAATTATTATTGATTTAAGAGATAGCACAGGTAATCCACTTCGTTTCCAATATGGCAGTGTATGTGAAACTACATTTTTGTAATAAGGTATTATAAAAATAAACTAGTGATTGTATTAATAGCAGAAAAGCCCAAAATGCAGTGTCAGTGTACGAAATCAGAAATAGATCTATTTACGGGTCTGCCCCCTCAAACGAGTATTATTGGTAATAAAACAGTGCCGTGTTAACTTGTGGCGTCAATACCTGATAATACACACATAGGGTTTGTAGTCCCCGGCCACGGTGATGATTATATTGATTTACCACATACAATACTACATATTAGAGGCAAAATTACTAAACCTGATGGTTTTGATTTAACAACTGCTGATAAGAAACTAGGTCCTGTAAATAATTTTCTAAGTGCAATGTATTTTCTAAGTGCAATTTTCTCAGCGAGGTACAAATATATTTGAATAATCAACTAATTGCCTATTCTTCGCATACGTATCCATTTCGATCGTATATTGAAAAACTATTAAATTATAATGCCAATGCAAAAACAACTCATCTTCAAACGGCAACGTGGTTTAAAGATACTGCTGGACATATGGATAGTGTGGCCGAGAATAATAATCAGGGTTTTAAACAACGTTCATTTCTCACAGCGTTAAGTCAGCCCTTTGAACTACTTAGCTATATTTATGGTGATATTTTTAATCAGGAAAAATTACTGTTGAGTGGTGTACAGTTGCGTATTAAGCTAATTCCAGCCAAACCCGTATTTTGTCTAATGGGCGAGACTGGAGCTGAGGGAAAAGTTGTAATTACAGATGCAACACTGTTTGTGAAAAAAGTTGATGTGTCGCCCACGGTGAAAATAGCACAAAATAAAGTATTACAATATCCTAAATTTAGAGTAAAATACCCAATAACTAAGGTGCAGGTGAAGACAGAAACTTTACCGCAGGGCAGTATGGACACCACTCTTTCAGATTTGTTTTCCGGTATAGTGCCTAAACGTATTATTATAGGGTTTGTTACTAATACAGCTTTCAACGGTACTTATCAAACAAATCCTTTTAATTTTGAGCATTTCAGTATGTCATTCTTTACATTGTATGTTGACGGAACCCCTGTTCCTTCTAGACCATTAAAGCCAGATTTTGAGAATAAGCAATATATAGATGCATATTCTACGATATTTACAGGCTTTGGTATTTATTATTCTAATCAAGGTAATGATATTTCACTTACCGAATATCCTAATGGTTATACTCTACTGGTGTTTGATTTAACTCCCGATTCTTGTGCTAGTGCAGCATTTCATACTAGCCCCCAAGCGACAGGGAAGTGCACGGTTAGAGGTTCATTTTAAGCAAGACCTGCCGTCTCCTGTAACCGCGGTTATTTGCGGCGAATTTTCATCAGAACTAGAAGTTGATTTCCAGAGAAAAATATATATTAATTAAAAGAAAAATGTTAAATACCATTGAACTTTATAAGGCATTACAACAGAATTTGCCTAGACACCATTTTATAGGTGTATATGCTGCAGACCAACTACCTCCGTTTATCCATAAATTTCCTGCAGCCATTATTATAAATACTGATCCTAGTAATAAGCCCGGTGAACACTGGGTTGCTGTTTATATTACTAATTCAGGGCATGGTATATATTTTGATAGCTATGGCTTTCCACCATATATACCGTATCATATAAGGTTTTAAAAAGAAATTGTGAATTTTATACGTGGAATAATAGACGTATACAAGGTGATTTATCTTAATTCTGTGGACACTATTGTTTTCTCTATTTAGCATGTCGTGTATCTGGCTATTCACTACAGGAATTCTTAAAAAATTCTCAACAGGCAACATTAATGTTAGCGATATTATGCTTTATTCGTTTATAAGAATTGTCCCTGGCATGATATTAAGTTCTGTGTAAACCATGTGTATGTGTCGGTCCCTGGCGCGAGATTAAGTCTTCAGTAAACCATGTGTGTATGTCCCTGGAGCGAGATTAAGTTTTCCGTAAACCAAGTGTATGTGTTGGTCCTTGGCGCGACATTAAGTCCTCCATAAACCATGTAAGTCCCTGGCGCGAGATTAAATTCTCCGTAAACCTTGGGGGGGGGGGGGGGGATTGCATGATGAATAGCCAGTTACACAAATAAAAACTTCAAAATTATATTACAGTGTAGAATATGGTGGAAGCCCTGTGTAATTTTTTATATATTTTTTCTGAAAAACAAAAGTGACTGTAGTCTTTTATGTTTTAGTATAATTAAAAGAATTTTTTTCATAAATTGGTTATAGAATAAAAAGTACCTAGGTCACTCAATGCCCACATACCAAAATGTGAAAACAGAACTTCAATGTGTCTAACCGTTTACGAGATGTACAGGGTTTTAATATTTTACCTCTGACCTCGAGGTCACCACTTTTTTCAGAAATTGTACTTAATGCCCCTATGCCTAATGTCAAAACAGAATTTCAATATGTCTAGCCGTTTACGAAATATACGCGATTAAATATTTGACCTTTGAACTCGAGGTCACCACTTTTTTACAAATTGTACTTAATGCCCCCATGCCGAATTTCAAAACAGAATTTCAATATGTTTAGTTGTTTCCGTGGTATACACAATTGAATATTTGACCTTTGACCTCAAGGTGACCACCTTTTTCACAAATTGTACTTATTGCCCCGATGCCGAATGTCAAAACAGAATTTCAATATGTTTAGCCGTTTCCGAGATATACACGGTTCAATATTTGACCTCTGACCTCGAAGTCACCACTTTTTTTTCACAAATTGTACTTAATGTCCCCTTACCACATGTGAAAGCAGAATTTCAATATGTCTATCCGTTTACGAGATATACATGGTTAAATATTTGACCTAGAGGTAACCACTTTTTTTTGCAAATTGTACTTAATTCCCCACATGCCGAATGTGAAAACAGAATTTCAATATATTTGAATTTTGCCTAGGTATAGAATTTGACTTCAAATTTGTAAATAATAAATAAGGCTCGTAGTCTTTTATAAAATCTCTGCTATGTTAAATAGGGGTCGTAGCCTTGTGCACTATGTTTGGGTTTGGAGGGTCGTAGCGTAGTGCAATTTCTGCTATGTTTTTTTCGGCGTGCCGTTGAAAAATATGTTCATTATGCCATCTTAAATAGGGGTTCAAAAAGGAGGTCATACTCTTTTACAAAAATAATATCATTTTTACAATTAAAAACAAGGATCGTAAAAGAGAATAAAAAGTACCCAGATCTAGTTCCAAAAAAAGTTACCACATTTGCTTCCAAAACTCATGACACCATGTATCGTACAGCCCTGGAAAATTGACTCCTGGCTATCAGCGAGTAGTGTATGTCAAGTGGCTTCATTCTACTTACCTACAACTGCGGAAGTTGGCGGCAAACTACTGGATTAAGAAGAACGATATAAGGTGAAATAAATATTAATGGGAAAAGAGGTGGAAGCCAAAAGCAACACGGGGGAAGAAATTAAGGGAGAAACGGCAGATGAAGTGGGACTTATCAGTGAAAGGACTAAGGTTTTACCAGTATTTTACAAACATAATAGAGAAACAGGAAATTGAGAATTTTCAGCCATCAAACGTGCTTATACATTCTATCAAGAAAGTACCGGGAATTGATCAATAAAACACAAAATATGCATATTTATTGTATCGCCTTCTAAGTAGGCCCCTTCCCAAATAATACAGTTATGCCAACGAATAATCCAATCATCAATACATTTTTAATCGCATTTTCCGAAATCGACTTCAGAACTCGCCGCGAATTCTCTGTTATGTTTGCTATCGACTGAAAACGAGTTGCTCGAAGTGGTATTTGAGTTTTGGAAAGATAAAAAAGTCGGCCGGAGCCATATCAGGGGAATACGGTGGTTGTTCGATAAGATTTGTTGAGTTTATGGCCAGAAATTCGTTCACAGTGATAGCCTTGTGAGATAGTGCGTTATCGTGGTGCACAATCCATGTTTTCTTTCCACAAATCTGGTGTTTTTCGACGAATTTGCTCTCTCAAACGCCTCATAACGCTCAGATAATATTCTTATTTACTGTCTCACATTCTGGCAAGAATTCCGAGTGCACAACACCGCGATAATCGAAAAAAGTTGTCAACATCACCTTCACTTTTGATCGACTTTGACGTGCTGTCTTCAGTTTCGGTTCAGTTGCTGCCATTCCGAAGCTTGTTGACTGGTTTGCATATGAAATTCGTAAACCCATGGTTCATCACCAATTACAATGCGTTTTATGAATGTGGGGTCGGAATTGACTCGTTCTAGCATGTCTTCAGCGACCCTTACACCATTGAGTTTTTGCAGAAAATTGAGGTTTTTCGGCGCTAGTAGAGCGGCAACGCGTTTCATGCCCGATTGCAAGCGCCCTAGTCCCCCAGAAGGTATTACAAATCATTGTTTTTTTGTATTTATAATCCCCTGCCCCTTCCTCTTTCCCACAGTTGTATTGTTCCTTTACGGCATTACTTTCTATGGAATTTTGTTCATTTTCGATCATAAACTGGAATTTGTATTTTAAAATAAAACATTCAATTTGCGAACATTTTCATGGTGAAATTTGTGTTCTACACGTAAAAGTACCTAGGGAAATGCATCTGATAACTCATTTAGTTAATATAAAGTTTCTCGTTTAAAGTTGATTTTACTGCTTATTATCACGTCTAAGGTTTGTCACAATGAAGACGTACGAAATCAACGATCCGCCGGAAATAGAGCTTGTATTGCCGAATACTACTGTCAGATGGCGCCTGTCACCAGACGCAGCGTATTGCATGGCAATGTGTAACACCACTCTTTCTTTCTGTACCCGCTGATTACTCCCGCTTATCTTGTCTGATTGCAGGTCTTTGTTTTTCCTTCTGACGTACGTTTATTACCTCTTTTATCCTTTATGCAGTTAGCAACACTATTTTATATCATGACAAAACATCATTCCCGACTATTGAGTCTGGTTCTTTATGTATTCCACTACTTCGAATTCTTATGACACTTTCTTCCATTCCCATTTTTACACATTATTTTCACTGAGTTGGCACAACTGTGATTCACATACGGCATTCACATGTGCTTCTGCATATTGTAGACTCAATTGTGAATCATATTTACTACATTCAGCATTTCAATTTTCCCGTTTCTTCTCAGCTCTCCTCTAGCACATTGGCCTATCATCCATGAGCTGGCGCCATTTCTGCTTGACTGCGTGATTTTGCATGGAAACGACTATAACCATTTGATTTAGTGAACTGCAATTAGTTCCTCTAGAAACTTTCATCCGGTTTCTCCTGTCCGAGTTCGCGGGTGTCCCTTGTAAGAAGCACTAATGTCCACAAACCCAGACAATTGACGATAATGAGACTAGTCATGGCTCAAGCGAGCTCTGGCAGAAGAGTGATAGAAAGTATAATTACTTACAAATTTGAATTTGAATTTATTAAGTCTAACAGGCTCTATGTCCTAAGGCCTGGTACAACAATGGGAAAGTTAGCGGCCAGGGCTTTGAGTTAAGGTACCATCTGAGTATTCGCTTGGTGGGACTGAGGAAAACTCTAGTAAACCTTAGCCAGGATGGCTCGGTAAAATTACTTACGAGTTTGTGGACCAATACTTTTCTGTTGAACGTTGCATCCAAAACCATAGACCACATCTTGTAATATTCCTCCCGACTTTATCTGCAAATGACGAACAATTACTAAGTGTACTGCAAAAACTATAGTTTTATTCAGACTCAATTCTCCGTAGCATAACACATAAAACAGAACTCAGTTTTCAGTAACACATATCAACAGACATTTTATAAAATCGACTACTAGCTTAGAACACAAAGACTTGGTTACACAAATCAGTACAGACTTTGAGCTGACCATAATCCACATTTATCTGAATCAATAGATCATACCACGACAAACCTTAACACCAGAAAAGCCAGGACATCAGACTTCCTTTTGCCCTTTATCCAAATTATTCTAAAGGGGAATTTAAAGCCAAGAACTTCGACAAGAGATGGCAGCACCATCTACGTATTTGTCTAATGTATTTTTATCGGTGCAAGAAATTTCAATGTTGCTCCTACAAATTCAATTCTACAGAGTTCAGACTTTCAGGGAAGAAAATTCATAATTAATTCAAGAGTTATATTCGTGCCAGTTTTTCATTTTCTATCTTTTTCATTGTTGAAATCGTTTCATTGTTATTATGCCCATAACAATGAAGCTCTTTCAACAATAAAGCTCTTTCAACAATCAACAAGAAAGAAAATTAAAAATCAGCACAGATAGAGCTCTTGAGTTACTTATGAACTTTCTTCCCTGAAAGTTTAAACTCTCTAGGATTGAATTTGTAGAAGCAACATTGAAATTTCGTGCAACAATAAAAATATATTAGACATATACAGAGATAGTGCTGCATCTCTTGTCGGAGATCTTGGCTTTACTTGGTCCTTAACAGAAACTTTTCCTTCTATTGTAAGTTTAGTGTACAGTAGTGTACAGTGTAAGTTTAGTCTAGTATGCTACAGTAACAGCGGCATGATTCTCAGATCCACTCACACGGTTTGCACAACGGAAACCTCCAGCGGTATTTTTACAGAAACCAAAGAAATTCAAGTGGAGGATATAGTGATTTCCCCTTCCTTTCCAGGTTTTAAAAGTATTCAAATAGTGCGTGTGCAAGACTTGCAGACTGGTCTTGGTCTTGGTCTTGGTCTTGCACCCCTTGGTCTTGGTCTTGCATCGGTACCCCTGGTCTTGCTCTTGCTCTTGCATGCAAGACCAAGACCAAAACGGCAAGACTCTTGCGCTCATCACTACTTCCTTCACACGAGAAGAGTAGATCGCGGACCTCGAGTTGTAGAACTGCACGGTGGCGGTGAACTTAAAGTGATAAGATTTATCTTACCCTCTTCGATTCCTGCGACGGACCTTCCGTGACGGAGAGACTACCAGAGTGAGGTACTGTATTCCCTCACCAACTTTACTAAGACTAAGAGAGAGAGACCACAAGGCCACCTCTAACAAGAGAGGCGAAGATCAAGCAACTTCTCGGGGAGAGAAATCTCGGACCGGAATGGGCCTTTAGCGAGAGAGACTCATTTGCATCCTAGGACCTCTATGGCGATGGCGGAGAGACTTCCGTATTGAAACGCCGACCTGTCATCGGGAGAGACCAGGTGTTTCAAGAACCTGTCAGCTTGCCTATACGGACAGAGTAAGGAGCAAAATCTTCCAAAATCAAGGTACTTGTTCATTGACCTTTATTGTTGTTCATACATAACGCCAACGGAAATATAGTAATATTCTAAGTAACATTGGAAATTAGATCAGCTCATTCCTACCTATACAGGGAATATTTGCACATGTTGTGCTTTAATTCTGAAAGAACATCATTACTGGACGAGTTCTGAATTTAAATTGCTTGCATCTCTTTTACGTTAATATGTTCGTAAATTCAGAGACAAAAGTATTCTACTTCATTGCAGAAAAGCTTTGAATTTACTGAAAGTAAAAATGTGATCCAGTCTGCCACCTATATGTCACCGGTACCTACTATACTACAGCTGCACTGCCTGAAATCACTGCCGGTGACATACCGTTTATGAGCAGAAAACCGCAGTAACATACTATGGTGTAATTGCACTCTTGAATGTCTGCACTCTTAGTACATAGGACCTTTTTTAAGCGCTGGAACTGCGGCAAGTACACTTCCGAAGAATTTCTGTGCAGAAAGCGCTTATTCTTCTATGTCTGCTATGTGTTCTGAGCTTTATGGTGACCGTCATTTCGTACTTTCTTGCGTCGTTCGTAAATGTAAATAAATCAATCGAACTGGAATATGCGGGGATTTGTTAGGAACAAAGAATAAATAATATTGAGCTGTCTGAAAGCAGATGGTTCAATTGGAAGAACGAAGGATTTCTACTTCGGCTAGTGAAGTGGTGTTGTGTTACATTTGTGTAGGTGATTATAAGTCAATGGTCGAGAAACATCAAATATTACATCAGCAGTCTGCATAGTGGGGTCAGCCGTGCCAACCGTGACGCAAGGGTAGCTGACACATCAAATAAATTCTAGAGTCCACAGCTATGTTAAAATATTTGAATAGTGTCATTCTTGTATAATTTAAGTCATTTAGATAGAGCAAGACAATAGAAGAATACTCAAGTCCATATGATGTATAAAAAGTTGTTTTTGGAGAGAAAAATGTCTTTTAAAAATAAACATTGAAGCAACACCCTCTCCCCTGTCCAGTAAAGTAAATATAGCCTGCATAACATTCGGTTGCCAGGCTACAACTTTACCAACAACGTTCCAATTAAAGATAAGGGGAAAACGAGGAAAATTCTCAGTGCATTGGAACTCAACTACTCTGAAAAATTTCCTCGGGAAGCCTGCCCCAGATTGCAAAGGAGCAAAGATGTGCGTGAGGTGCCTCCTATGAGGCGGTCAATCCGATCTATGCAAATACAGTTTAAGGGCAGGGGTGCAATGTGTATCTTTTATAAAGAAACAATGTGTAAGTTGTTCGGTGATTTGCAATATTTTTCAGTCCCTCATAGGAAAACTTTCCGATGATATTCGTTTGAAGTACTAGATAAAGAACACTTTCTGTAAGAATATCTTTCGTTATTGCTGTTATCAAAAGCAATTATTGTCTATATACGGAAGACCAAGATTAATTATGTTTTTTTTTACGAGAAATATTGTGCTTTGACCATTGCATTGTAAAGCTATAATCTGTAGTTCCAAATTTGGAAGTTTGAACTGTTAGATGATACCCGAATCATAGATCTGTGGACTCGTAAGTGGCGTTTGATCATTATAATCACTTGATATCCTTGCATTGGTATTTATGTGTTCTAATCTACAATATATTACAAAGCTATCAATGTTCAACTAGCATTTATCTTGTTCGAATTCAGTGCCAACGTATTGAATAAACGATGTCTTAAATGAGCTGTAATCTACTAAAAGCGCACTCTATTTCGGTAAAAGAAACACAAAAGAAATAAGCTTAAATGCACAAATAATATACTATAATAACATTAGTTTTTCATTTTTATACTTACGTTTCAGATAAATTAAGTAGTTTCATATAATCCTGTTTAGTTGCATATTCAAAGAATCGTTGCTGGGTGATTAACACTTTTGCTCGTAACAATGGTCTACAATGAAATGCATATTGTTGTTTTATGCAATTATATTATCCAAGTAATAGAGGAGAAAATTTAGCGCGAAGGATTAGAAGCGCTAATTTGGAAAATAACGAGCGTATTCTATTCGAAAACAACCTGATTAAAAATTATTTTTTTATTATCTTGAAGTGTTTTTACAGGAGAGGAGCAGGAGAGTATGATGCCGATTAGTTATTTTGAAGTGTCGGGCTAGAGGCTCATGCCCTCTAAATGTGATTTAAACTTATGGCGTGATGAGTTTACGTAGTTGAGATGATTCGAGTTGCAACTGTCGCACTCTAAGGTGTTTTTACAGTACTGTCTCCAAGAGTTAAGTAAGCTTTGTGTGCAGTTCGTGGTCATCAAAATGTGAAACTATTCGTAGAAAAGAATGTAAAAATATTGTTTAATGTTAGTCTATACGTAGCATTCGTCATAGATCAGACGAATTATCAGTAGACTTGTAGATACACTCAGCATTAAATACTTTATAAGAATTAATATTGTTTAAACATTTCAGAAATATATGCTTGAAATTCTTTCATTCTTTGTGGACATAAATGAAAACTGAATAATACAATTATGTAGAAATTTCGGCCCTACCAGAGTTTACAGAATCTGTCTGATTATTAGAAGGAGAAGCGATGAGATCAAATTGAGATAGCTTCATATCCTCAGCAATAACAATTTGGCGATCTGGATTCCACCTATACAGTACATCCCGTGTCGTATATCCAACTGAAAGTAAAGAATTGAACACATGTAAATATTTAAGTAAAAGAATCATGATATGCTAAGCATATAACTGATAATTCAGTTACTTCCTCAGTTACTTTAGCATTTTCCGATACCTTACTCCCTTATAAATAGTTTTAACTTATTATATACTGGCAGCGTCAAGAATTATAAACATTTAGGAAGAAATGTGAATACTACAAGACATTGAAACATGTTTAAAACGTATTTTAAGATTTTCACAACATACGTATGTCTGATATTTTACTAATACTGTGTAAAACTCTTTTTCGGTTATTCGTTGTTGTTTATTTATTTTGAACCCGATGATCGTTTCTTAATCCGTGCTGCTCACATCGTCAGAGGATTTGGTTTAACGCTGCATTACAACTAAAATTATATAAACGTTATAACATTATCTAAATTGTAACGGTGTGAAAATATACGTATAAATTAAATACACATGGATGTTTGTGTGTATGCTTTTAACTTAGTTCTAAGAGTATCAGTCTATACAAGTGAATCAAGAAATATCAGTTGAATCAGCGAAACCCGTTTAGGGTAAGATTTTTTTAAGTGACTCAGATGGTAGCGTGTCTGACTACGGATCGGGCGGCCAGGGCTCAAATCTCGACCAGGAAGGACACTGGATACTTTTGTCGCAGTGTTCATGAGCCTGGCGCTCTGATTATTTTTTTCACTGGTGATTACCAAAAACATTTGGTCCGCTATATCAACCAAATAGTTGATTTTCATTGCCAAACTGTATTTTTTTTAACTTCCGAGGGATGAATCCTGTGGTACTCCAGATGTAATAGTACACCACTGAGAAGCAGCCCCAGACAGAACAACACGTTGCTGGCGGTCAGCTAGGTAATCTTAAATTAAGGATAAGAATTGACCGTGAACGTTAAACCTGTGAGTCAGTTTATGTAACGTGAGCATGACTAATCGAATCAAAAGCTTTTGTGAGATCAAAGTATATGACACCAAGTTGTGTATTATTAGACAGGCAAACGATGGCGTGTAACTGGAAAATAGGACAGATTGGTGAGGCAGGAACTGCTAGGAACAAATCAATGCTGAGCAGGATGGATGTACGGCAAAGTGAATTCTAATAGCCTATCGTTAACGATCTTTTCACAGATTATGAACAACACAGGCAAAAGGCCTGTAGCTGGTGACCAATTTTTTCTTGTCTGACTTTGGAATGGGTACGATATTGGCCTTCTTCCATGTAGAGGGGAAAGAAGCTTCTGAAAAGCATTTATTCGAAAGAAAAGTTAAAGGATGAGCTAAAGAACTAGGTGTATTCTTTAGAGAAATAGCTGGAATAGAATCATAACCTGAGGCTCTGTAGTTGGAAAGGGATACTAGAAAACTATAGGACACTAGGGATACTTGTGTTAGTAGTTAGCAGGAGTAGCACTACTGATATTTGTTGAATTGGCAATAGTGTTCGTAGTAGTAGTAGTAGAAGAAGAAGATGATGAAGGAGGAGAAGAAGAAAAAAATTGTATTAATCGCAGAAGTAATATGTATCAGTAATAGCAGTAGAAGAAGTAGTAACTTAAAGTATGATTTTTATTTGTTTCTATTATCGTCGGGACAGTAAAGAAATAACAGTTGAATTAAGAACGATATTTCGTAAATTATTTTATTCTCGAATCGTTTAGACATATTTTATTTTACGTTCTCATTTCTTTAACACTATATTTAAGTTTTAAAAAGATTTGCGTGATCAATAATAGTGAATAGCTGCTTGCAAAATCTGTTGAATTGGTGGTAAAATGTAGAATGCGTAGATTAAATACCAAACGAGAAAAAAAACAATGAATTTCATATTATCAATATTAATCTAAGATTTAAAAAATATTATCAACGAGCAGGATATGAACCCATAACAAAATATAACTTCAATACGAGTCTAACACTTTGACCACTCACCCACCCTATTAAACAGTAACACTTGCTTTCAAAGTTAGATTATGAATTGATAGCACACTCAAAGTTTAATTTAAAATCATAATTGCAATTTGCCGGAGATAAACGGTAGCGAATTTGATTTTGAACAAAGCACATCTTTAAAGTGTAGAAATTTATATAATTTTATAAATGTTTATGATTTGAGATCGTTCAACAATGTTACCAATAATAATAATCGCACACTAGATCTAGTTCTGTCAAATCTTGAAAATGTTGAACTTATTAGAGAATTGTTGCCGTTGGTACCGGAAGATATCCATCACCCAGCTATAATAATAGACATAGTTAACAGAAAGGTCAAGAAAGAAAAGCAGAAAAGTAACTCTTATTGTTACAATTTTAGGAAGGCAAATTTTCTGATGTTGTATCAGGAAGTACAAGCTATCGATTGGGAATTCTTACAAGTGTATCGGAATGTTAATGACCTAGTGATTAAATTCTATAATATTGTTTATGAAATATTTGATAAGTGTGTTTCCCGTAAAATAAGTAGTTTCAAAGTATCCGTGTTGGTTTACCAAATATATTATTAGAAAACTTAAGGTCAAGTCATATTATCATAAACAATCCAGGATCAAAACCATGAACTCAACACCTTTCTATCAAGAATTTGCTCGATTACGTAGGGAAATTAAGAATGCCATTAGAATTGTCTATAAGAGTTTTATAATTAATTCTGAAAATAATATCAATTCCAACTCGAACAAACTATGGAATTTTATCAAAAATAAAAAAGGCACCTACCGCCAAATCTATTAAAATTTGAAGGTCAGGAGTTGTTTAGCAATGATGAGATAGGGAATGCATTCACTCAGTATTTTCAATCGGTATTTCTATCCTCCTCTCACACATAAAATAATCTTAATGGTGATGCTGTTAGTAATAGAAATGATGAAATAGGGACGCTGTGCATTGACCAAATTCAACTAAAGAAAGTTGAAAATGCTATCAGAAATATAAAATCGAAGACGACAGTTGGTTCTGATGGCATACTCTCATATGTAGTTAAGGGATGTGTTGATATATTTAAATATCCCCTATTGATAGCATTTAACTCATCCCTAAAAACATGTACTTTCCCCGACAAATGGAAATCTGCCCTGGTTTGTCCTATCCCAAAATATAATAATAGTAGACATTAATGACGTCAGGCCAATTGCAATATTACCAACTTTTGCAAAAGTATTTGAACAGATCTTATACAAGAGAATTAGTAATCATATTAAACCAGTTATCTCAACTGAGCAGCATGGCTTTGTTTCTCAGAAATCCACGGTAACAAACTTAGCAGTTGTTACGGACTACATAGCAAATGCGTTGGATGAGGGCAAGCAAGTTGATGTGATTTATATTGACTTTGAGAAAGCATTTGACAGAGTTAATCACAATATATTACTGGAAAAATTAAATCACTATCACTTCTCACCCATTATGATTAGGCTCCTCTATTCGTACTTAACAAATCGCAAGCAATCAGTTGTTTATAAGGAATACAAATCATATGAATATTCTGCATTCTCAGGAGTTCCTCAGGGTTCGAACCTAGGACCTTTATTATTCCTCTTATTTGTTAATGATCTTCCTGATTATGTGGTTGATAATGAAAAATTGTTATTTGCAGATGACTTTAAAATATATACAACAGTCAACTATATCAGAGACTGCATAAGGCTTCAGCAAAGCTTAGATAATATTGCAAACTTTTGTGCTATTAATCAACTTGGAGTCAACATAAGTAAATGTAAAGTATTATCATGTAATAGAAATAAAACCACTCATCAATTTAATTATTCCATTAATAAAATTGTACTAAACCGACCTATTGTAGTTAAGGATCTTGGTGTCAGTTTTGACTCGAAATTTGACATACACGTTACAAATATAACACGTTACAAATATAACAAATGAAGCGTTGAAGTTATTAGGATTCGTAATTAGGACGGGAAGAGAATTCAACAATATATTAACATCGGAAAAAAATTACTATGCTTACGTTTGCTCCAAGGTATAATATGCTGCTTCTATTTGGAATCCATATCAACTGAAACATTGCCAACAATTAGAGAAAATCCAATCAAAATTTCTTAAATTCCTGACTTATAAAGAAACTCGAATCTATCCTGCTTATGATAGTTACAATAAAGTCATTAAGAACTGTAATATTCAGAGCTTAGAACAAAGGCGCAACATTGCTGATCTGTTATTTCTTTAAAAAAAATGTTCAAAATAAGTTAGATGGTATGGATTTAGTTTCAGCATTACAGTTTCGTGTTCCATCATCTAAAACTCGAGTTAATAATACTGGTCTCTTCCACTGTAAAAAGGCAAGAACCAATATCTTGATGATGTCACCAATCTGGAGAATTTCTACTATATATAACAGATTCTGTACAGTTCAAAATGATCTGGACGTATGCTTTATGTCGCCTAAAGTATTTAGAGATACAATTGTCAATAAACTCTGTACAACTACTTTAAAAAGCTCAACACTATAATTAGGCCATTGCCTGTTGTGTTGTCACTAAATAAATAAATAAAATGTAAATAAAATAAAAAATGTAAATAAAATCTTTTCTTTAGCTTGTAGTTCGATGTTTATTCCTGAACACAATTAAAATGTATATCCTATTTTTTCTGTTTTGGGCTTTTACGCCCAGAACTTCCTTCTACTGTACGAAATTTTCCTCTGTGAGTGAAATCGTTACGAATTTGGGAAATATTCTCTAAAGACATGCAAAATTACTTTTATCTGTAGCTGTACCACAGGGTTACATGATATTTCTGATTTGGCATTGATATTGAATTGAATGTTGAATGTTTAAGACCTTTAGATAATATTTCGCTCAGATCACGATATTTGTGACATTAAAAACAATTTTTCACTAAAATATACATTTAAAAATAATTTACTATTTCTAACCATATGAATCAACAACAAATATCAATATTCAGTGGACAGAATACCCCACAGTGACACTAAATCTCGAACTTTTATCAACGAAACCAACAGAAAAATTGTTAAATCTAAACGTGTCAGTTTGGTCCAAAGTGTGACTGTTGGTCTGAATTTAGTCATCTCCTTATATTCATTCATTGTTCAATTTACTGGGCTTTCCCACAAGTAATGTCGTGTGTACGATGATCACTGCAGTGACACCATCTGACGAGCGAATGGTGAAGTGGACAGCACTTGCTGTAGCTGAGTCAATTGATTGTACAAAAGTGTGTAGAAGAAGAACAGTCTACTTAACGTTTTGAAAGTGTTTCAGCGTCATTCCATGTGAAATCAACACACTTAAAAAATTCTACCTCGCCATCTGAAATTTCTATGATTTTCGGTTTATTGCTAGTATTTTTTTGAGAAAATTAAAATTTACTTTTTTAAAAGATTTTTTGACGTACTGGTTTTTCTATGAAAGTTAGAAAGTCATTCCGTGATTTTAGTTTACAAAATTATTTATTACTCAGCAATGGTTGGTGCTAGGGGGGTCGGAAAGAGCTCATTTTAAAGCTCTTGTAATACTCGTTCATTCAATATCGATAGGATTGCACAAAAAGTTTGTATCATTTTTTTTTTTTAAAGATGATGTTTTGAAAATAGGACATCTCGATTTTTTTTTCTTTAGAAAGTTCCTGTATATTGGTCATACCTCCCTACACCTACCATAAAAATTGTAATATGGGATCGTGAAACACAAAATATTTTCGTTATACGACTAGGAAAGAAAAGGCATTAGTGTGTCCACCTTAAGATAAAAACCTTTGGTGAACGTTGTGTTTTGGGGTCATTTTACTCAATAACGACTTCGGCCCGTCTCGAGCTGTAAAGTTTCTAAATTCCACAAACATCTCTGTCCCAGTCGGGATTTAAAACCGCAACCCTGGAGTTGGTATCCTAGAATTTGAAACTGAGGATTCAGATCTGATACTTCGAATCAGGTGCCCGGATCTGAATCCTGAAACCGAGTACCAGGATCTAGGATACGGGTACCTGGTTCTAAGAACCAGATCCGAGTCCTCAGTTTCTATTTCCAAGATCCGAGTCCGGGTCTCTTTTCCAATATTACGTACCCGAACAGGATGCATCTGTTCATCCATATTACATGCCAGTTCATAATAAACTAAACTTATGGTGGACTTAGGGCTTCCCTCAGTCACACCAGCAAAATATCGGGTTGGTAACAGAAATTTTAGCTATGACCAGTTTCTTACAGCATACTTTCCCCTCCCTATCCCACCTGAGCCATAGTGCCTAAAGTTAAAGGCGATAAATAATTCAAATTCTTAATACGGAGCCAACCTTGGTAGCCGTTCAGTCTGAGGTATCAGGCAAGTAGGTCCAGGTTGCCGAGTTCGAATCCCGACTGGGGCACTGATTTTTTTTATTTTAGAAACTTAACAGCTCGAAACTTAATTACTAAAATGACCCCAATATACAAAGTTTACTTACCAATGGTTTTCTTTATCTTAATCTGGACCCCTAATGCCTTTCCTTCCCCAGGCATATAACGAAAATATTTTATATCTCACAATCCCATTGTCGTCCCAAATTACAATTTTCATGGTAGGCGTAGGGAAGTATGACCAACATATAAGAATTTAAAGAAAATCGAAATGTCTGATTTTGAGAAAATCCTTTTTTTTTTTTATTTTTGCGATATAAAATTTTGATATCCTATCGTGCATCATATCAAATGAATGCATATTACAAGGGCTTTAAAATGAGCCCTCACCAAACTCTCTAGCACCAAATACCAAAAATCATAGAAATCTGAGAGGGTGAGGTAGAAAAGTTTCTGAATTTCGTTGGAATGACCCTTGATCATGGCAGTGTCGGAGGACCACATACGATATGTCATGATGTATGAATTTCACGAGGGACATCCAGCCAGCGCAAAGGTACGAAGCATCAATCATGTATATCGTCAGCGTGCTGTGGATGTGCGAATGTATCAGAGGTTTCGGTCTGGAGACAACAGCCTAGCCAGTAAGCCTCGAGAAGGGATACTTGTACAGCTTGACAACGATACCCTGCGAGCAGCGGTGGAAACAAATCCAATGCAAGCTGTTGAAGAGCTGTGTCACCCATTCGAGCATTCCTCATCATCTGCATGATCTTGAGTAAGTGTCGAAACTCGGAAAGTGGGTACTCCATGGGTTAACACCTGAACAGAAGCAGCAGCGAGTTGACATCTGCAGTTCCCTGCTCACCTGTCACAGACGTGACCCATTTCTGGACAGAATTGTGGTAACAGGGGATGAAAAGTGGGTCCTCTACCTGGTTAATATCAAGAGTATGCTCATCGTCTGTGATAAGGCGCGCCCACACATGGCAAGAAAGACCTGTATTAAGATGGAGGAATGAGGCTGGGGTAAACTCCTCCAACCAATATTTTCACCAGATCTTTCACCAAGAAAACTGTCTTTTTCAAAGCCTGCAAAACCACCTTTGCGGGAAATTACTGCAAAATGACTTACGACGAACAGTGACCCAGTGCTTTCCCTTCAAAACCGGTGACTGCTTTTAGCAGGGAGTCAAGAACTGGTTGATAGGTGGCAGTGTCGTGGAGTCCGATGGAGACTATTATACTGACTAACCGTAGTGTTCCAGGTAAGTTATCGTTCTTTTCTTCACGGTGCAACAATACGACATTACTTATGGGCTAAGCTGATATGTCGTATTAAATGTTTACCGCTCACGTGGTCGGGTGTATTCAGGTTGATTTTGCTACTGGTTCTCGGAGTGAAATTAGATTTTGTTTCTGTTTCAATATTTGCTTATACAAGTTTAATATGTAATTTACAATTTAATTGGTCACATGCATATTGATATTATACCTTCTACCTTGTCTGTATTTTTATAATTATATAAAAATAATATTGTGCCAGTTGGTACGGTACCTTAAAATTATTACTTGCGTTCATACCAATTAAATTGATTGGAACACCTGAACTTAGAATAGATGTGAGAGGAAGTAACACAAAGGTATCTGAGTAGTTCGTCATATAATTCATTGTAGAGGATAGGCCTGAAACTAAGAAACATATAACCTATCTGTGCGATTTTTCTTTCCTTTGTGCTAATTTTTTAAATTTCCATTTGCGTTTCGATGCAATCAATCAAAATTACGGTTCATAGATTTACGTTGTTTGACTCACAAAATTACTTCTCTTCTGTTCACGTTCAAAATCCTATACTTATCCATGAAGAATGACAGCTCAAAATACCAAACATGACCCTTCCATTTTGCTGTTATTAAGTCATCAGCATCCTTCACAGATTCTTCGGAGATTTTCTTGATTCTTACTTCCCCTCATCCCCTCCCCCACAAACACAACTACCCTCTTCTTTGTGAAGTTTTGTCTCCCCATTTCTCGAAGAACTGCAGCTGCGCTTGAATGTTCGAGTGGTTTGGGTTGGTTCTCCAGGCAACGAGAAGATCGTCTTCGTCAGCAAGATTCAGGTTAAAAGCTTCTTACACCCTGTTTCAGGATCAGACATTATACGAACACCAGATGAAAATGATACCTCTTTTGTTAACCTATAGTCGCATGATTCCTTTTTCATTTTTTTTTTAAATCTAATTTCCTCAAACGAATTTCAACGTTCATATGCTGAGAGGCTTTCTTTAAAGGTGAACTGTAATTATGTTGGCTTTCCTCTACTACTTAGAGAAAGAAATGTTTCATAAATTTTCAACACTATAAAACATGAAACTGAGAGAACTTTATCTGAATAAATGCGCTTCGTGTGATCAGGAAATTAGTAGAGTTAACAAATATGTATAAACAACCTTCTCCCCTAGACATCTCGTTCAATTCTTAAGGTAGCGAAATCAAAATCTAATGTAAGAAATTTAAATGCCAAAGTCAAATCTTAAGTAAATAAAATCTTGAAATTATTTGTCTTAAATTTAACTCGATTATACTCGCAATCAGTGTTGTAAAAATCAGCGGTGCGTCACACCTTGATTTCGGACTCCTGTCCCTGACCCCACCCCCACATCCGGCTTTTCTTAAATCAGAAAGGACACAGGTATCTTAGTACTAGAGTTAAATAAAAATAATATTGAAGAAAGCATTAAATTTCTAATCATATATTAATTAAAAGACGCTTTCACTAAACACACATGCGCAGCAGGAGACCTCAAGCTTGAGTGCAAGAAACCTCATGGTTCAACGAGTTTAAAATTGTTTAATTTATATTAACGTCCTAATTGAGCCCTTAGACTACTAAAGACAGATTCGCCTGCTTAAATCGGGATCCGAGCCACCGTTTTTAACGGTCACCCTTTGGGACTCGAAGTCAGTCTGTTCGCAGCAAAAGCAATAACGTTACTCACTTGGCCACCCTGGATTTCATTTACAATAAACGTTTTATATTTAGCATACACTAGCTAAAGTACCCGCCCGTTGGTGCGTTGTGAATTAAAAATGATGGCAACAGTCATCGAGACTGTCACCAATATTTGCGTTCCTGTGTCAGGCTGCGCCCTTAACTTTGGGGTTTGGGGGAGCTAAGCCCCCTTTAATCGTAACCAGACTCTCTGCGGTGCTGCATACTCATGGTGCAGATTACTGAAGATATTGCAGCAAAAACTACAACAACTATTACTACTATTATAAATACTGCTACTACTTCTACTACTACTACTGCTACTACAACAACAACAACTAATCATAATAATACCCCTGACAAATACTACATTAAAAAAAATAAGGTTTAACTTAGCCGAAAGACGGTTAAATTTAACCGAGCTGCAGGGACACTATGTAGCACATCGAGTAGACGGTTATTTTAGCCCAAAACAACTCGGTAGATTTTTATCTCTTCGTTTAACCCAGTTTGACGGTAAATTGAACGATATTTTGACTAACTTTCTGTTTACCGAGATAAGTGATTAAATTAACCGAGTACGTACAGCGTAAAGTTAAGCCAATATTGCTAAGCTACTATTGCCGAGTTTAGTGAGCAAAATTTACCCCTTTTCTAGGAAGATTGAACCGAGTTTCTTGGTTAAAATTGCGTAGTGCGTAAAAATTATCTTTGTTTCTGGGTAAAGCTTAGCGAGTTTCTGGGAAAAAATACCAGTTCCTCGGTTAAAACGTCGTATTGCGTAAAATTACCCATGTTTTGTGGGTTGATTTTACCGACTTTCTGGACAAAAATAACCGAGATTTTCGAGTAAAAATGCGTAGAGCATAAAATATCCTTTTCTCCGTGGGTTAATGTTACCGAGTTGCTGGGCAAAAGTAACCGAGTATCTCGGTTAAAATTTCGTAGTGCTTCCAAATTACCCTTTTCCCTTGGGTTAATTTTACCGAGTTTCTGGGTTACTTTTGCCGAGTTAGTGGGTAAACATTACACATTTCCTCGGTAGTTTTAACCGAATGCCTGGGTAACTATTGCCCAGTTAGTGGGTAAAAAATTAGCGTTTTCCTCGGTAGATTTAGAGGAGTAATTCAACTACTATCGTAAAGTTTCTATTGGTTTCATTTTATTGTGTATAAAACAAACAGTTTCATTTTATCCGTTGCTCTCATCATGTTTTACTGTGTTAATTTTCCAACAGTAAATAATCTGAGTGGCTGCTGTGGGTTAGAAGACAGAAACGCTTTGCACTTCGCGTTGATAGCTCGTCGTCTTATCCACTAATTTTTGGATCCACGTTGTGAGATTGCTGCTCTTTTACGGTATCTCTAGTAACAGATAGTCTTGAATCGAGTTGCTACGCGTTGACACTATCTTATACAAATAAAAATAAATAATACTTTCCTTTTTTTCTTATGTACAGCTTTTCTTGTTTAAAACCTAGATCATAGCAGCACTATTAAATTTGTATTTCTTAATAAGTGTAACATATTGCCTTAGAAAACACACATAAAGCGACATCTATGTCATAGATTAACGCCCTATTAACGAAATTAAATGTTCGTTGAAATATAGTTTAAAATTCAGTGTTTTCAACATGCAAATGAGAACATGAAAAATGTAGTTAATTTCATTATATTTGCTTGCTTTGTATTTTTTTGATACTTTTCACTACAGATTTCTGTAAAAAGACGAATGAAATTAAGAGATAAATATATTTTAATGTAATAAGCATATTTTAATATTAGAGAATTACAGTCCTCGGCAAGAACTCGGCACATACAAATGCTGCCGCCCATATTTAAACCGTCTGTGTAGAGTCGGGTTCAGAACAAGCTTCGAGTGAAGCCCAACGATATTAACTGACATTTGCAATTGATTTTTCAATCTCTATAATGAAGACATTAATGACTATTGTAGATGTATCGTGACTATCACTGATTTTAATTAAAATTTTTATCTGCTTACTGTCTCAGATAGTTGGTGGCCTGCCTTCTTCTTGACTATTCTTGCCGTCATAATCCCGCAATGTTAGGACATGGTCGGCATTTTCCTCAGTTCCGACCAAATCCAACCCCATAGTTAGGAGGACAAGGAAGGCGGAAAAACTTTCCCACCCTTTTGCCAAACGTTTCCACAAAATGTACTGGTGTGATTGGTACACCGCAAGGGTCAGTTTAAGCTAGTGAGATCACTCCTAGCTTTGTTCTTTAGGCCACTTTGACAACAGGAATTTTTTCCTAACGCGCCCATTTGGCGTCGGACCGCGGGTGGACCGCCTTTAAATACGACATTTTCCCGACTATCACACCGCAGACGCCGGGCTAATGGCGGAAAATATTGGACTATCGGGGTTGGGGTGCATTTTCTTCATTGGAATGTTTCGTCGTTGCGGTGTGCTTGCACGCATGCACAGAACGCCCACCCTTTTCAAAGTAAAAGAGATAATCGGTTAAGAAAAGCGCGGCCTCGTCTACCCTGAAAAACGGTTAACTGCAACCGAGGAAAAGATGTCAAATGTAACCCACGTAGTAGGGTAAATTGGGGGGGGAAAATTGATGTTTTTGTCGTCTAAAGTAACCGTGTAAGTGGATTAAAATATTTTTGTCGATTTTGTTAACAAGATTAACCAATTTCCTCGGTAAAACATGTAATTCTCCTTTAACCGAATTAATTGTGGCAAAAATAACCCTCAACATTTCTTCAAAAGGGTATTTTTTTCCCGTAACCTGGCTAATCTTGGCCGAGTTTTCATTTAACCCTCACTCGGTAAAACGCTAAAGTTGAGTGTAATATAATGCTTTAAAACATTAACTCTACATATTTTTATTTACAACAAACCAGTTTTAAATTTGAAACTATGAGCTAATTATTTATTTCTAATTGCCGTTTTGAATTAAACGTGGAAAAAATGTATTTATTGCATTGTTACAACAATGAAATTTCTGTATGTATTAATTCATACGCAACACAGCCACTTTCGGTATACAAAAATATGATAGCATCTCAAGTTGTACCATATCTAATCATGTGCGAAAAATCATTACAGTCGATCAAGCAGTTTTGGCGTTATGCGGCAGCAAACATAGTGACATCTATTTATATATATAGGGAGAGAGACTCGCTTCGCTGTGGTAGCTGCCTCCAAACACCGGTATCGGGCTGCCCCCAACTCGGGGAGGTTTGAGGGATGCGCCGTCTTTTTCGTAATCAGACTCTTCAGGGTACTGCCCCATAGGGGATGTCTGCCCCATTTAATCTAACTTACTCTTGGTCATACACCATACCAATTTTCGTTTGTCTAGTACCAGCGACGTGGAAAACGGGTTTCGGGTGGCCATTTTGGATTTAAAAGTGGCAAATGGCGACTTTTTAACGATTTTTTAAATTGTTGCGACCTAGTTGTGATAGTACACCTTCATATCAAATTTCATTTCTCTAGCTCGAACTGTTTGGAAAATGTTTTTTGGCTATCATTATGAATCCAAGATTTGCGAACATTTTCATGGTGAAATTTGTGTTCTACACGTAAAAGTACCTACCGAAATGCATCTGATAACTCATTTAGTTAATATAAAGTTTCACCTTCAAGATTGATTTTACTGCTTAAAAGTCGCTCAACTTACACAACTCAACTTATTCGGGACACAAATATATGGCAGAGTGCGGGTCTGTGCGTGTTATTTTCGCTATCTATTTGCTTCAAATAAGGTCCGAAGTCAAAACTCGCTGAACAACAAAAATAGTTCAATTCTAAGTTTTAGTTAAACACAACATCCCTGTATATTTGGTCTTCCTTTGGAACTCACCTGGAGCACGGAGAATGGTAAATAATTGGAACAGTGACTAGAAGATGACAGAGAGTACAATTCTATGAATTGTTACAAGGTAAGAACTTCAATGTCTAAATTTTCGATAACACATCATTTTCGATAATCCATGTTTGCAGTCTGTCAAAGCTTACGAAACATAGTTGTGTGCCTAAAACAGCAAGTAAACTAAAAAGTAAAATAATAAAATGTTAGTGATGTTCAAATTAAAGCGAAATTTAACTTCGGTAGTTCTATTCTGCACACTTACATGAAAATAAACCATACATTAAAACATATTTCCGTTATTATTGACGCATTAAAGCAGGCAATGATACACATAGCTTCAACTATTCCCTATATCCGGTGTAAAATTTACGTATGAAACATATCAATTTTTTAAAAGCAAGACTTCAAGACCAAGACTGGACGAGCAAGACCAAGACCAGGGATACCAATGCAAGGCCAAGACCAAGACTGGATGTGCAAAACGAAGACCAAGACCGCTACGGTCTTGGTCTTGGTCTTGCTTTTGCTCATCACTACTCGGGTGTCTCTGACATAAAATACATAGTAAAATATAACCCTGAGGTACATTCGTATCCCCTTCGGTATCCGAGGGTTAATCGAACATGGCGGTTAAGGGTATCATGTCCGTGCATACCCTCATCTTGTTGGGATCCTATTTCTTAGCAATCACTAGAGAATGATTATGGGGTGTATTGCTGCTTCAATAATTCCGAAGTTAAGACATTCCTTAATTTGTACTCTAACCTGTTCCAAATAAGAAGATAGAAGGGGATAACATTTATTCGCGATTGGATATTAAGTTTCAACGACAATTTCGTATTGAAAGTCCTTACACTTTCCAGCCTTTAGGCTGAATAATTTGAGATGTTTAATTATCAGTCGGTACAATGTTTCCTTCTGGGTTTAAGGAAGTTCCATTGGCAACAGTCCAAGTATCTTTCTCGGACGCAAACATTCTTTACCGGGGAATGGTGTCAACTGGCACTTGATTCTTCTGATTGCATGGACGACACACTTTCTTTTCGAGATCAAATGACTTGTTTATCAATTCAGAATCATTATCACGTGCAACTATTGCATGTTTAATTTGCTTCGGATTATTACAATGTCCCATCATAGTGTTAAAACCTCTGTCGACATCTTCTAACGATGAATTCCACATGTGAAACATTCCCACAACTAAATTTTTATCACACTTACAATTTATGTCCGACCGGGTATCATGATTGTTCATGTGGATAATTTCAAGAAACATTGTCTTCGTCACTGCAGTTTGTCATAACATAATCATTATTTACATGGTAACGAGTATCCGTCGGATTCATCGCAACTGAAGTAGTTTTATCATCATTAGGCATTGGAACAGTCCCATTTCCAAAATCTAACACAACTTTGTAAAATGAAAGGAGGTACTTCCCCAGTAATATGGGCTGACTCAACTCTCTGACTACGTATACGGGTTGAATGAAAGAAATATTTTCAATTGGCATAGGTAAAACTACGCTTCCTAGGACACCTATCCCACGCTTCCCTGTATAATCTACCAATACTGCATTGTTATTCGAGATAAGTTTAGGGTGATGCACTAACGAACTGACCTGTTTCTATACCTCATGGGTGCATAATGATGTTTCAGCAGTAACATTAACAATCGCATTTTATTTAGCTTCTAAAATTTCTACAATAATTAGGGTTGTCAGGGGTCCTTATTATACGGGATTTCCCGTATTTTAAGCCGAGAATTGCTGTCCCGTTTTAAGGACGTACGGAACGCCTTTCCCCTGTATTTCAACATTTCGCTTCTGCCGTGATCACAACTATGCTCTTGCCGATTCTGCACTTCATCCGATACTGTGAAATTTACTTCCTTGGCTCGCTGCTTTACTTGCAACCATTAGAAACAATAAAATAATTTTATAATGTTATGCTAGTTGGCCGTGGTGTGAACTCAAAATTGATTATTTTCTTTCTCTCTAAAGTTAATTTAGATGCTGTACCGAATGTATTGATGTTGATATCTTTGTTATGATTACTCCTAGTTCAAATGCATTTGTTGAGAGCTTTTTCAATTCTTATAAACAAATAGAGAGATTATGGGTATAAATGTTCAACTAGTATGATAATAACAAATTCAAGTTTTACTTAATTTTGATTATAATTCTCAGGAGTTTAATGACTTGATTAAGGGAGATACAGAATTACTTGAAAGTGCTAAAAGTGAAATAAAATATTACGGGTTTTAATGTAAAGTAAAATAACAGAAGTAAATAATATATGCAAATTGAAGTACGTAGCAGTACATTTAGTTATAATATTTTCTTCTTAAAATTCCATCAGGTATTTGAGTTTATATTTATTTATTTTCTTGCTTCTTGGTGTTGCGAGAATTGCGTAACACTCAGGATGATGAAATTTACTCGAGTTAACTGTCATGACCTGCCCCGTATTGATATTCTATAAACTAGCAGCCCTAACACTAATAGCACTAGATTTCGTAACTTGATTCATGAAAGCACATGTGTTGTCATCACATCAGCGTTCTTCATTATCTTCCCAACCTAAGTTATTTACATGTTCAAATCGAACTCGATACAGAAGTGTTTTCATTAACTGTCCTTCCTCACCCTTAGCATCATTACGCAAATGCTCTTTGTCCATGTGCAATACCTTTTGGGTCTCTGAAGACGAAATGACTAACGCCTCGACCCTTCGGCTAGACACACGTCCAAGTTTCTTGAGTCTTGATGTTCTGCCTCCTGATACCTTCCTACTGAAGTTTCATGACTTTCGCCACTCTCTTGTTTCTTGTTGTTGCCATTCGGGTGGAAACCCTTCCATTACCCTGCTCCTATTCCAATAGAAATAAGAAAAATGGAAATAAGAAATATTATAACAATGAAAAAGGAGATAAAGACGGGAAACAAAAGTAAGGAAAAAAGGATGGAGGGAAGAATTAAGACATACCTGGTACTGTCTCTGTGTGCGCCATATGTTTTAAAAGTGGTTATTCCGCACAAATCTGTTGGCATAAAGATAGGAAGGACGCCAATTGGGAAAACAAGAAATGGCGTCCCGGACCCAAAATGATGTAACTGGCCCGAGGACGCAAGCAGTAATAAACAGGGAGAAGATTGAACTTCAATAAAAAGGATCTACACCAAGGAAAAAGAAATTTAAATTTCAACCTAAAGGATCTGTCTCAACTGAAACTACGATTTTTTCTGGTCAATTAACAAAAACAAAAAATAGGGAGCTAATAAAATATAACACTGAGTAAAAGAAATCTATGATTAACGTATACATTGGTGACTATGTTATACCAACGATCATAGACCCAGCAAGCACAATTTCCATTTGGTCTAGCAATCAAATACCAAGAAACTAAACTTTAATACCTTATGTCACGAACGTGCGAGGTATAGCTGGAACAATGTAACTCTGATCAAATTTAAAATTGGGAACTCGTTGTATTATCATTATTTTAGGATAATTGAGCAAGAAAATCTAATCCCAATCGTTAGCAACGATTTATTCAAGAGGCTACAAGCAAAATTAGACCTAGAGAAAATTATTATAACTTTCTATGAGAAACCAAGGAAGCCAGTATTTCCATATGAAGGAAGCGGGAAGAGTTAAATTTCACAAGCTGTCATAAATCAAGTGAAAGAGCAAAATTCTTCTGACGTTTTTGTTTCTAAACACATAACAATACCAGCCAAATATTTATCTTTAATCTTCCTGTCAATAACTTAGAAGAAAAAAAAACAAAAATCAGCATTTATTTATATACATTTATTGCAGTCTTTACGTGATAAATACGGTCTGAGAAATTTATCATTAAAATGCCAACACATGATTGCACTATTCTCGTAATTAACCCAACATTAAAGAGAATAAATTTTAAAAAAAAGAACACTCCAGTAACGAAAGGGGATAATCCCTTCAAACCACCTGGATTATCTGTTTCGTTCTTTACTTTAATCACAAGATATCGTGTGATAATCGGTACGATACTTGTCTGTTCCTCTACTTCTATTTTCGTTTCTTTGTCATTGAGCTCCATCTGATGTTTACTTGTAGAGTTGACTGTCGTCTGCACTTATAAATGTGTCACTACTTGTGTAGAATACTTCTACACGTGTTTGTCATATAAATATGATTGCTTTGTTTACGTAATATCCACCTGTTCAGAATATACGCGGGATATTGAATACCCCCTAACAGGGGAAAATGGGGAACGAGATTACATGTTTTGTGAACTATTTTCTGGCTCACTGACACATATTCCGTTTCTTAGCACTATAATCACGTCCTTTTTATACACTATATAGGTAGAAGTTTTGCATATGGATGGGCTCGCTTTCTAGGAACACTTGGAAACTAATAGCTTTATACAACTGAGCACGCAGATTCGGCCTGATTTGGCGTCGTTATCCTCGAGTCGGTGGGACGTATTAGAACTGCTATGATTGATTTTAGTACTTATACACGAGGTCATTTAATGTTTGTGTTGTTTTAACACGGTTGAGTGTCGTTTCCTCCTACACTGTTGTTGGGTATTTGGGTGCAATGTTAAACTTGCAAGTGTTGGTTTCACTATAATTGTCTATTTTTATGTCAAGTAATGGAAGCTTGTTCGTGATTTGTTCACTGTTTGAGAAGTACGTTATTTGTATAACTTGACGTAGTATATAAATAAAGAAATTTGTCATCAGTATTGACAGTAATACTAGCTATTATATAAATAGGCATTTTCTGAAAAAAAGATAAGTTATTTTCTGTTTTCAGCTTTTCTTAAGCGTAGTATACAACACAAAGTAGCTGATAATATGGTAAATAATATAAAAATAATGCTAACTACTGCTATTATGGAGCATGAAAATGAAGAGTGTAGGTGAAAATCAGAAACCTTATCTGGCAATTTGTTTTTCTCATGGTTTAATAGTGTTTGTAGATTGTCTATTGACTGTTGTAAGTTTTGAAAATTTATCGTAAAGTGTAATGATTAAGTTTCGGGTAGGTTTACATAGTCTAAGTTTAGGTCAATCGTTCGTCTTGTTAGTAGATTTAGGTTTCTGTCATAATTCTCTAAAATTGATTGTATTGGAAATAATAGTTATTTGTCGAATTGGGAGTTTTGTTGACAAGTATTCGATTATCTTCCTTTAAAATATAGACATGTTTTCGTGTTGCCATGTGTATTCCTGCCGCGGTATAAGTATAGAATTCTTCTTGTCATGTAAGTTGTGGTCCAACCTGGCAGTTTTTAGTTGAGTTTTGGAAAAGTACGTCATATAGACTATCAGTTTTCTGAGTCTTGGGATGGTCCTCAATTTTGCAGATAGTAAACTATTGATGTTTCTGGCATAATGACATATCTATTTCAAATACATCAGTGTCTGATTTTGAACTGCCTTTTTTCAAATGTTTTCTTTCGCATTCTTTCGGCATTTCGCTCAGTCTCTTTTCTTCTTTGCCTGGTTAACAATGTCATCTACTGTGTTTGAGTGAAAACTCGTGTTCACCCGTGAATCATTGTTTCCATTGCCGAAGATGACAGACGCACCTATTGGAAATTCTGTCTGTATGTGGACATAATCAAAAAGTCTCTTTTGTCTCGATAAATGATGAATATTATCGGTTGCTTCGGCCCTGATTTCGGCTACCTTTTTCCCCTTGACATTTGTGTCTGAGGGCTTATGTTAAATGTATAGTCCGCTGCCGTTCTCTGGTTATAACCAGAAACAACGAAAATCGGAGCTTCTTTGGAATTTACTTGGGGAAATGTATTGTAGACGTATACAGCCTTTTGCAGTTTATTTGGCCAGACTTGCATGTTCTTTTGAAATTTAAATTTAAGTATTTGTTGCAGTGATTTGATGGCCTGTTCAACGGCTCCTGCACGTGAATGGTTATAAACTGGACTGTATTTTAGTTGGATGTTGTGTTTTTACAGCTAAACTTGTGTTGACTGGATGCAGGTTAAGAAGTAAAAATGTTGGTGGTCCGCAACATAAAAACATGTCTTCCAAAAATGTAGTGACTCATTCTACAGAAATGTTTTCTACTATTTCCGTAGTCATATGGCGGTTCGCACACTCAATTTCCACATGAATGTACAACTTTTTATCGCCATGCGGGATGGGATCTCAGGTGTCATACGTCATCTTATCGCTGATTTTTGTATTGGATGATGGAATAGTTCAGCCTGTTTTTTCATTGTTTTTTTAAGTAACTGACAATCAGGACAATGTTTGCAATATAATCCTATGAGTGATTTAATTTGAGGGAAATAATATTTATGTAAACAGTGTTCGTATGTCTTACCGAACCTGAAGTGACCACTGATGCGGCGTGCATGTATTTCCACAAATAATTTATTTGTTAGTGTTTGATGTATACATAAAAGGTCTCCGTGACGAGGTCTTTTTTGTATATGATAGAGAACTCTTTCTTTAATTGAATATAATTGTGATGCTCTAGCGGCAGTTGGTTTCATAGGTTGTACCCCGTTAAGTACATCTATAATGTCTGAGAAAAGGGTCCTTTTCCTGTTTTCTAATTAACGTTTCAGTAGAGAAATGATTTTGAATGCAGAAAATTTCGTCCAATTGGAACGAAAAACCAAATCTTGTTCTGATGTGGTCACTACGTAATTAGTTTTTTCTCTATTTGCTATATTTCTTGTTTCTTCTTCCTCTTCTTTTTCTTTTCCATGCTGTCCTCTTCTTTTTCAATGTTGTCCTTTTGTTCTATTCGTGATATTATGTATGCTGGTTGGTGGGTGCCGCTTCGATTCCGAACTTCAAACTTGAAGTCACTTATATATAGTCTAATTGGATGACATTTTTCCTGCCTTATCCGGATGGTTTTGTATTGTGACCAGCGCACGGTTTCGGTGTACAATATAAATGTTCCAGCCATTATAAAGTATTGGAACTTGCGTAGGCAATGTAGAAGTGCACTAAGTTCTTTAGCTCAAGTGCTGCTCTTTCTTTCTGATTTGGATAGACGTCCTGAACAGTAAGACACTACTTTTCTTCGACATTTTTAGGGTTATATGTTGCCAATATACCCCCAATTGGATTTTACTTGAGTCAGCGTATACCCTGATCTCGAGGTTGTCATCAAAGTTGCTTAAAGCTGGTGCATTTAAAATATCTTACTTCTTCCTGTTCATCATTCCATGAAAGTTTATTTCCTTGGAGGGGTCTATTTTCTAGCTATAATGATTTATATGATTGCGCACAAACGAGCACAAACCGAGAAAAGACATAAGCTGGCGTATAGTCCTGAGTCTCTCATAACCTTGTATCTTCTTGCCTATCTTTGGAGAAACTGAAACTTTTGTCCATTGACCTTATGTCCTAGTACGTTGAATTCTGAGGAAAAAATGAAATTTCTGAGATTTTGGACTGAAATTATGTTTTCTAAATCTTTTTAGAAGTCATTTTTAAGGTGCTAAATGCTGCTTGCCAGTATATTCGCTGTTCACAAGATCGTTTGCAAAATATGTGATGGAGTGGTAATCCCTGTAGTAACATTCTTGTTGCTATTGAAAGACTTTGAGAGGAGGTTAGATGACCAGTAGTGCACTTTCTGAACTGATAGTTTTTTAGTTTGCGGAACTTCGAAATATATGTACTTCTAGCTACTAGGATGAAGCTGGATTTGAAAATAACTTGCAGAAATATCTAAGGTTGAAATCTCGTTTTTCCCTCGTAGACTGTTTAAGATAACCTCACTTGATGGAAATGGTATGGCTAAGTACCTTGTATATTTGTTACAAACCTGCAAATTTAAAACGATTCATGGGGCACGAAAATTCACGTTTATTCGTCTCTTGTATTATATTTGCCTGTATTAATTCTTCCAGATTTTATCCAGTTGAGCTCTTAAAGCTGCTTGCACATGGGGTGGGAAAAAGCAGATTTGTCTATACATATACAATGAATGTAAAATTCGAATGACTCAATGTCACTGGGAAAGTAAGAGAAAATGTATCTATATTTGTACAAAAGGTTATGAATTTGATCCTTAAATTTTGTATTTAATTTGGCTTTATTTCAAAGGCAGATATAGCGAAGTAATTTTCTGTAAATTTCAGTTTTTCTTCAATTTGTTCTTTGTTTTATATTTATAGACATTATCTAGGTCTTCTTCCTCAGATCATCTTTTTTGAAAGAAATTTCTTCCAGTTTTTTTTTCAGTATATGCGACTGGAGTGTCCTTTTTTAAAATTTATTCTCTTTAATGTTGGGTTAATTACGAGAATAGTGCAATCATGTGTTGGCATTTTAATGATAAATTTCTCAGACCGTATTTATCA
>JAGDQP010010381.1:0-55975 GCA_022664845.1 Lepisma saccharinum
GTCGTAACTCAGTTGGTAGAGCGTTGACTTCATATTTGAGAGGTCCTGGTTCGATATCACGGCCGACCATCCTGAGATTTTTCCAGGGGTTTTCCTGTCACATCAGATTCCTTCTAAAATATGCCCTGGAATGCTCCTTTCCGCATCCCTCCTTTAATCTGTCCCTGTCTGAGCTAAATGTTATAAATAAATTCAAATTCGTAAACACTTAACAGTTACAATGAACGTAAAATTACGTATTATTAAATATTTGTGATATGTACTTTAAAAGTTAATCTTAGTAACTATGGATTTCAGGTCGTTTCAATGATAAAAGTGCAATGGACTTAACATTCACAATATTAATGTCCTAGGCGGGACTCAAACCCGCAACCTTGTCTAATGGGTGGCCCAGTCCTCTAGTCCACACAGCTACTAAGTTCGGGACTTTGACAAATGAAAAATTCATAACATGCCAACGTCTTTCAAAACACTGACTTTTAGATTTAAGCTTATCTATCGACCCTGACAAGAACACAGATAAATAGAACAAGCTTTCGATCAAGCCCTTAAAGTAGGTACGATCCCGGTTTTACATGGTGAAATTGAAAAAAAAAAAAAAAAAAGAAAGCAAATTCAGGCAAAATGGCTTTATATGCGTCGTGCAGTAAATCTGCATACGTAACAAGCCACTAGATTTGAGAAATTCGAGGAAATTATTCAGAGAATGTTTAGAGTCTATTATATTCAGTCACATATCAAGGAATATCTGGATTTGAATTTTCATTTATGGCTTTTAGGACTAAGACTTGGGCCGGGATAGGGGAGGGGAAAATCTCGGGAAGGTGTCGCCCAAGACATATGTTGAAAATGCCATAAAGGCATTGCCTGGTGATTGAGAAAAGAAAACCTGGAAAATCCTTAGTCAGGATGGTCGGCCGCTGGGGTCGAACCCACGACCTCCCGAATGCTACGTCAACGCTCTACCACTGATGTTTGGTGCAAATAATATCTGGAAGATAGAAAAATAATATAGACAAGCTGAAAATATGATCTACTGCCATTTAGGTGGCACAGAAATATGTAATAGATTTTCCAAATTTACTTCCCGCACCTAAATTTTTTATATCATGTACAGTGACGAATGAAACCCTTCTCTTTGAAGTTCGATCTGTTTTGGATATTTAGTAGTCATTCATAAATACCTCTGCAACATGCGTTTGCTATGTGAATGTAACTGGGTCTAATTGTGTGTTGTAATTAGGGAACGTGTGCCCATGTGTCAACCAGACCCTGGATTACCACTAACTAATCGGAACGAATGTTCATTCCGTAAGGGGGGGGGGGCACGTGTCTGGGTACCCGCCCCCTACCTGCCACCCTGGGTCTGTAAGGGATTTAAAAGCAGAGAGGTGGGTAAGTCCATTCCCGCCATTTAAAGTTTGGCAATATTGTTTCTCTTTCTCCAGCGGCTGAACAGTGAGTCGGAAGTGATGATTTATGGCTGAAGCAGTTTGTCCTTTATATCAGGAATTTCAAGGAAACGAGCTCAGAAGAAAAAGCACAAATTATACAGAAAGAAACGTCTTCTCGTTGAACTTCGATTTGTTTTTCCTGGATGTTTAGTTGCAATACGTAGATAACTCTTTTAGCCATGCGTTTTCTGTGTGAATATGTGACTGGGTCAAACTGCGTGTTGCAATTAGGGAACGTGTGCCTGTGCCCATGTGTCAACCAGACCCTTCTTTACAGTTGTTTAATCAAGACTAATGCCATTTCGTAAGGGGATGTACCCGGGTGTCCCCCGCCCTTGGTTACGGGCGTTTAGTAACCTAGACTATGGAATATTATGAAAATATTTACAAAAATCCAGACAATGAGAGCCAATGGACATTTCCGTTTTCACCGTCCTTACCTATTTAACCATTTGATTGTGTACATCAAATTAATATATATATATATATATATATATATCATGTTTTTAAAATTTAAACTCTACGGTTTCCCGTTACGTAGAAATGTAGGGTGAAATACTGACCCATGTGGCATAAACCGTTGGCCCAACAGCAGAAAATGTGCGTGATCGGGAATCGTGGGTTGAGTTGCTAACTTAAAACCAATGCATTTTACAATACCAACTAATTTCCTTGCCGGCCGGGTGGCCAAGGGGTCTGCGGCGGTAGACCATGGCTCGAAGGTCCCGGGTTCGAGTCCCGGCAGGGGCATGGGTGTCGATTTTAACAGCTAAAGGCGAATCGTGACGGGCCAAAGTCCAAAGTTACTAGACTGGCCCATATAAAGATAAAGTTTACCAAAGTTTTTACGAACTAATTTCCACTATTGGCCCAAAGACTTTTATTGTTGTTTTTCAACAGAAAATGGTTCTTTTGCCATCCAATGTTTTATGCTTGCACAACCACGTTTATTACTGGTTTCTCAACCGTAAGATTATTGTTTTGCCAACCTGAGTCCGCACTTGGGCCAACGATATTTGTTGTTAGTTTTTTAACCGTAATGTTGTTGGTTTACCGCCCTGAATTCTCATCTGGGCCAACCATTTTTATTGTTATTTTTTCAACCATACGCGTTTCGCTATTCTTTTGTTTAATTATGTGACTACTTGAAATCCGTTAGTGGTTGGCGGCAGGGAGGAAGACTCAAGGCTGAGCCGTTGCGCATGGGGAAGTGGGCGCCTAGCTATGATGACGAAGGTCGCGGGCTACATTGTATTCCACAGCTTTCACTATGGACATATTGAGTAAACAAGTGTTGTGTGCAAAGTATTTTTTACGAAATCAGGAAGTTGGTATTGTTCTATGATCATTTAGGACTGGAGAAAGGAGCTGACATCGGCGTGTTTCTGTAAATTGTCTTTTTTTGTGCGTCGGAGATGGGGGTATGTTAGTGTGTTATGATACCATATACATTAAAAACTTTATGACATAATGTGTGTAAAGACTTATTAAAGTGCCAAGTACGATACCGGTACCTTGAAACTATCTCAACCTTCCCAGTTTAAATTCGGTTCAAATATGAGCTGTGAAACCAGGTGGTTAATACGATTCAAGGGGAATTCGATTTTAAACCTAACTTCAATAGATAGTGAATACGGGCGACGGAAGCTTACACGGCTGCCCTCCACACTGCACGCAGCCAAGCCCTTTCTCGGCAGGGTAATCAATATTTTGTTAGGAAAACATTAAATGAACAAAGGAACTATGCACCACTTACACATTTTTTAAATCTATTTATACTACCTGTTCTTAGCAATACAAACTAACCAACTACAGCCTGTAGTTCAGTGACAAGGCGTCTGCACATTGCTTACGTCATACCATGGCGGCGGACGATTTAGCGCACGAGTGGGACTGTTTGGAAACAAGGTTTGATCTTTATAAATAAAACACAGAGAGAAAAGAAAGTGTTTTTAAAGTCTGCTTTAGCAGAAGATTTTTTCTATTGCGATAAAAATACTACCGAAGTCCATTATAACATAAGACAAAGCTCCTTTCCGCATGTACTCACAATGTTTTCTTAGTGTTCAGGGATTCGGGGAGGTTCAAATCGGATATGAAGTTAGATAATAAATATATAGTTACATTTAAATTTATATTAAGTTTACAAAGAAATCGGAATTTGGGAGATGTTCGCAGTTACCACCCTCTGAACTCTCCGCCTTGACACGTCACTGACCTGTATGAGAGAAGAGAATTTCCAATAGCTACAAAAATCAACTAACAGAAATGATAGTACATCACAAAAGTATTACCTGAGGCTTCATGACTATTTTTAAAAATGAAGACACTGAACACGAGAAAGAAAAAACTTCCACAATTAGTAAAATTTTCATTTTTCATCTGTACATAAAATATTCAATATTAATTGCGACTTTCGAAAGGGAAATTAGTAAATGAATAATGTTCAATTCAAACTGCAGTAAAAGCATATCAGATTTCCATGTTTTTTAAAAGGACTTACAATTTTGTACAACCCGCAACTCTCATATACGCCACAAATGATATTTTATATTTTGAAGCGAAAATATATATATTAGAAAAAACTAAAACTCTCAAATGTGACTGAACGGACTGACAGTTCTAGAAGAGCATGCTGTCATCAAAATGATCATCGAATAAGCCTTCGTAAATATTGGCCAAGAGACCCTTCGTTCTTGAGAAAATCCAACCTGAAGTTTGAAATATGGCTGTATTATAATTACGAGTGAACTAGGCTAACTACAATGATATTATTTTCCCGCACAATAATTGTGCTGGTCTGAAATTACACAGAAAAAAAAAGCACAGAGAGATAATTTATGATTTTGTTGCATAACAATAAAGGAATTTTTCTAAGCTTGAATTTTTCTTTTCCCGCTTATCGATTTCAGCACATTCAGCATTCTATCTACTTCGTGCTTCCTTTTCCATCCCCCGATTAATGTACTTTTTACGTTGTTCTCCTTCTTGGCGGGAAGAGTCCTTATTACAGAGTTACGATTGTGTTTTACAGGCAGGCCTCGAATCGATCCTTAATTGTTCTTTGAGTGGCAAGGCTTGGTTACAGGCTACCCTACCCGTTCGGTCAGGTGGACTTGGCATTCGTCGGGCCATGGATTTGGCGATTCCGTCCTTTTTAGCGTCTTTCCATGGTTCTCGTCGTCTCGTTGAGTCGATCCTTCCACTGGGCCTTTGCCTCGACCCGGACGCCTCTATTCAAGATTGTTCAGCAAAATGGTCTACGTTAAGTGGATCAAGTTCTCCTCTTTTGGATGCCAATAGCTCTCAGTCTTCTTGCGACGATCCTATCATCAAACGTACACAATCACAGCTACTACAATCCGCTACTTGTCTTGAAGATAAAGCCAGGCTACTAGCAGCGTATTCACCTGAGTTCGGTGCTTGGCTCCAAGCTTTGCCTTCTCCTCCTCTTGGCCTACATCTTTCGAATGAAAGCTTCCGGGTTGCTGTTGCCTTACGTTTAGGAGCTGACGTCTGTGTACCTCATCGTTGTCCGGCCTGTGGAGCATTCGTGGATCAACGGGGCCTTCACGGTCTCTCCTGTATCAGGAGTGCTGGTAGACACATGCGTCATTCTAGTGTCAATGATGTCATCCTCAGAGCTCTAGTTTCTGCTAATGTACCATCGGTACGAGAACCATCTGGCTGTAGCCGCTCCGACGGTAAGAGACCTGATGGAATGACACTAGTTCCATGGAAAAGAGGAAGACCTCTATTATGGGATTTCACCTGCGCTGATACATTCGCCAAATCCAATGTTACTTATTCTTCCTTGAAAGCGGGTGGTGCTGCTATTCGTAGAGAGGCCGATAAAAATCGAAAATATTCCAATCTTCTTGCACAGTATATTTTTGTTGCGATCGCAATTGAGTCAAGTGGTACTTGGGGCACGGCAGGCCTTAATTTTATTAAAGAAGTTGGTCGGCGAATACAGATCGTTTCAGGTGATGCTCGCTCGACCACCTTCCTAATCCAGCGCCTCAGTATCGCAATTCAGCGAGGAAATGTATCTTCTGTTCTTGGTACGTTGCCTCCTGGGAAGGCATCGAGATTTTCCTGCTTTAAAGATGTTTTGTTTTAGATTTTGTTTCAATACCATTATTAATAAATACATTTTCAGGAATACACTGTTCAAAATGAATTTCTATGTAAACTTAATTCTCTTGTCAATAAAATCTATTTTTTAACAATAAAGGATATGTTTTTATATTGTGAAGTAATTTAACAATGGAAGTATTTAAAATAGCCAAAATAGTTAAAATATTCAAAATTATTAATGTAATTGTGTTGGAAAAATGGAAATAAATCCAGTCGCCATGATTGGATAAGGAAGAGCAGGTTTACATATTAGTTATATTTGTGCAATGCAATGAAATTAATGACGTCGAACGAAAAACTGTTCACCTCAGAGCAAATAACCATACTCTTTATGATGGGAACATGAACTTAGTTCTCGATCAGAAACAAAATTCTCCGAAAGCCTAGGTGAGACAAGCACCTTGCGTATACATTATCAGCCTTGTAGCAAGGACTAAAATTAGTATAGAAGACCGACACAGCCGAAACTCCAACTCCTTTTTGATTTTACGAATCTGAGCATCTACTGAACGCCAGGCTTCTCACATCGAAATTATTCTACCAAGTCCGAGCTGTCCGGAAAATACTTTACATTGTTTTACTGGTGTGTTTGACAAAGAGGTAAAATTAATATTACACTCGAACATTAGTTGCTCCGAATCGAATAGCTCTCGCGTGTTTGCTATATCTATCCATCGTTATAAAACATGGTTACACTAAAATGTAATCGATTTTACTGTTACTCATAGCATTTAAGATTCCTTTCGCAGCCAAGTTCGCTCCCTTGAACTTCTAAGTTTACTCCCGAAAAACATCAAATTGTACGACATTTACATGGTAATTACACTGTATTACGCCCAAACTACCACCAGTTTACATGACGTTACACCAATTTCACGCGACGTTCTCCCTTGAGAATTTCCTATCTACGCTACTGGTTCATGTGACGCGTTTTTAATTGTTATATAGAATTATGCCATAGCTCACGATTCATGTGTCTTTCTAAGTTAACTGCATAAAAACTGTACTTAAAAGTGAATAGGATGAAATTAACTACGTCTATCATGCTCTCATTTGTATGTTGAAAACAGGTTGAATTTTAAACTATATTTCAACTAACACTTTATTTCGTTGATAGGGCGTTAATGTGCTGGATTTAATTTTCCTTTTCAACTATGACATAATTTTCGCTTCAAATGCATCTTTCTAAGGCGACATGTTAAAATTATTGAGAAATACAAATTTACTAGTAGTTTTTGAAACGTACGAAATATTTTTACTGTCTTTAGAATTAAATTTCACAGCTGAGTACATGATTGTTCAGATAATCACATTTTTAGAAACGTTTATTATGCCTTGTTTACATTACTAACATTTTACCGTGGTTAACGTTAACCCGAGTTCACTTTAGTAATGTAAACGGTAGTTATCGTTAACGCGGGTTTCAAATTTAACTAGCGTCAACTTACGACGGTTATCTTGTAACATTAGTAACTCCCTTTCCGAATTCAATGGTCCTCCGTTCCGCTCCGTTGTGCTACGTCCCGTTCACTTTCGTTATGCACACTTATCCGAATTGAATAAGTGTTTAAAATTTTAACCACAGTTGTCACCCAAGTCTGGAAACAGCTCAAAACCCTCCGCGCGTAATGTGAGTGAGTATTGGGCAATGCGAAGTCAAGGTAGTTTGATGCGAAGTGAATAAGGCAAAAAGTAACATGGATGAAGATAGATGTAGGCGTACAATTCCCATACTTGTAGGTATTCGACATATATTAAATAACAACAGGCGAAGATTAATAGCTATTCGAAGGATGATCGCAATTCTGCAGGTTATTCTGGAAGTTAAGTGCGTCTCATGAACTATGAATCACTAAATAATGTTAAACCAGGTTCTATGAATAGAGTCTTGAGCCGGTTCTAAGTCGTGAGCCTTGACAGCGTTACGCATTTGAAATTCTTAAAACACTTCAAATAATTATAATAGTTCTTAATCTTAGTATTTTTAAATAAACTACTCATATGCAAGGATGTTGCCAGGGATTTTCCCAAGAAGGGGAAAATCAGGAGATTGTATATAGTGTGTGTGTGTGTCACTGTCACAGATATGGGATAAATTTGCAGATGAAACATGAAGAGGAGCAAGTTATACTCAATTATTAATTTATTACATACTATTAGAGAACGTTCATTAGACTACAGTTTACTATTTTCTTAAGACAAGGTAAAATTAATTTATGGGTGTAAAATTTTATTAAACATCGTTTTCTGGTTGGTTAGAGTTTTCTCCTTTTAGTAGCGCTATCGTTTGTAATGGCAAAGCAAGAAGTACATAGCAAAATGTGACTGTGTTAACACTTTTTGATATCTCACGGCGACCATCATTTGTTTGTGTTAAATCAATACAACAAAATGTTATTGATTTCGGTGATACAACACAATGGATGTGCTTTTAATGCTGATTCAACACAATATTAGTACTACATAGTGTTGAATCACCGAAATCAAACAACAAACGGTGTTAACAAAAAAAGTGGTGGTCTCCTCGGGACACCGGAAAGTGTTTAATTAACACAGTTAATTTTTGCAGTGTAACACATTCGCCATTTGTGGAAATTCCCAGACAGGCATTGATACTTCCGTGAAACATTTTCTTTCCGACTTTCTAGGGGAGAACTTGCTAATAGTTTGCTGAACGATATAAAATAATCTCAAACATAAAGAATATAATCTCAAACATAAACATATTTATAAAGAATGTGTATCATACGATTGGCCTACACGTGCTTTTTAAACTATGTATATAAATGTGTATCATACGATTGGCCTACACGTGCTTTTTAAACTATAAATATATAAATGTGTGTGTGTGTGTGAAAGCGAGAGAGAGGGAGGGAGAGAAAGAGAAACGTCTTTTCCATTGACTTTCTAGAGGAACTGCTTCAACTTCATAAAACAGAGTACGTTCACAAGAAATAACACTTACATAATAGTACAACAATAGCATTCATGTTTTTACTTTCGATGCTTTAACATAGTTTGTTTGGTGGGAACGAATTGCGTATTTGTGATTACATACATTGAAATAATTATGGCTGAGGAAATGTAACGGGGGAATCTCAAATAGCTTCTTATGGAATGCATGCAGTAAAAAGCACAAAAACATACATCAAATATATGAAAATAGAATAGTATTTGGTATAAAATCTGAAATCAAGGGGGGCAAGTGCCTCCCTGCCGACGCCCTTGTTCATATGTTACCCTCTCATCTATTAATATCTACATGGAATCCCATTGGGGAAATATAACCAACAATATTATTTTCACAGTGCGAAGTTAAAATTATTCAATGATCATGAAGATATATTACTCAAAACATGGTACAATATCGATAACATAATGTACAATCAAATCTTAAACTAATAAAATACTTACATTAAAATACTTCGGCACGGTAATTCATTTTAAACTTGCAACACGTGATCAATTCTACATATTTGTCCCAACTCCCAAGTGAAGAAGGAATTTTGGCATTCAATATGCCGCTGTTTTCTTTTCAACATGGCAGCAGCGCGCAACCGAACGGAGGCTCAAGTGACCATCTGGTCCTCCGTTCACTTCAATGCTCCGTCGAAGGGGAATTCAGATAACCATCGACGGTGCATCCGACGGAGCAAGGGTACGGAACGGAGCATAAAGTGCCAATTCGGAAAGGGGGTAAGAAACGACCGTCTAAACGCAAGTTAGTTATTAATTACGAATCACTTCGTGAGTTTATTTCTTTCTTTATCGAATTATATAGTATAATAGTGGTGCGTACTACTTTTAAAATATAAAAGATTGGGCAGAACTAATCTACAAAATGTGACGCTACAATAAATTTATTTGTGTTCATTTTTTATTATTTAATCCTCACCCGTGTAACAAGCTGATTCTTAACTCTACCACGGAAACCTCAACCTGTTTCTTTACAGACAATGGTAGTACAAGCACGATAACCAAGTTAAGTTCGGTAGTGTGAACGCAAGTTAGTTTTACCCATAAGTTTTACCATCGTAAAATGTTAGTAATCTAAACAGGGCATTAGCGTTTCTTTAATTGGTAGTTTCATTGACTTTTTGAACAATATTTCACCGTTAATTAAACGGCATATTAACGTTCGAAAATATGTTCTTTCTCATCGTCAACTTTTCACGTTAAAACTAACGTTTACTCTCAATGTTCATTTGAATCTCTTTTCAACCATTATTAAACATCAGATAACCATTGAATAGGTGAACATACGAGTACCTTAGAATCAAAACACGCCAAGTCCACAAACATCGAAAAATGAATTAAGGGCGGATTCTGATAATTTAAATCACCCGTTACAATATATCCAAATCGCAGAAACAAATTAAGGTTTGTAACCATGTTTGAAGGAACAGAAACTGCCAAGTCCACAGGATATTCCTGATGAGTTAGGAACAAAATCCTCCATATCTACTTCCGATCCAAAGCCACCAAGTTCCATGATAGAACTGCTCTTTTATGCATGTCAGAAACATAATCCCCATGTCCACTTCTATCAAAAGCCGCCAAGTCCCATGATAGAACTGCTCTTTTAGGCATGTAACAGAAACAAAATCCTCCTTGTCCATGCTCTGCAAGTTTAAGCATATTGTGGAGCCGTAATGTAATGTTTGCACAGCAAAAGTAATTTGTGATCCAGCCCTTACCGAGTGTAGACTGCTTGAAGCAACGGCTCCTAAAGTAAGAAACAGCATCAATGACCGTTCGTGTAAAACGAGATTTTTAACCCAGAGATATGATGGAACTTTCAACAAAACAGCAACTGTGTTAGAGTGTCGTGAATGGAAATGCAAAGAAGCGGTCGCTAAGGTTATACTAGGCATCAGGTCTTAAAAATTGGCTTGTAAGGGCAATTCATCTAACAATGTGGCATCCGATATTTTTTGAATATATACCAATCACTGATCACAAAAATGACGGATGTCAGAAATAATACCTCATGGGGGAGGGGGGCCAAAGCCGAAATTTTAACGGCTTCTTATATTCACTATATCTCCGTAACCATTGAAGATAGATCATCTGATTTTTTTTTTTTTTTTTTTTTTGTCTAATTGTCTTCTAGAATTCAATTTTAGTGCACTTTTGTGTTAAAACGACAATGGTTGTCTTGCAATTTTCATTTATACTCAGTATTGGTTGCGCACTCTCTCCTTTGGAGTGCCCATAACTGTTGACGTCAAAATTGGCCCTGGGTCCGTACAGACCTCTTGTTGAGAAGTAGAAACATGTCTAATTTAATTAAAACTCCCCCACTTTGGAATCAATTTATGTACAATGGCACTGAACGAAATCGAGCAGAAACCAGGTTTCAAAGTTGACTTCCAAGAGCCAATCATGAACGATTTGCCATCCACTTTTTTTTTTTAATATTACAACATATTCCTATTAATACTCTTCGTATCAGTAAGAAAAAAAGCATGTGGCAGAATTTGGAAGTTACAACAGAACCATTCCAAGACAAGCTTACCGCATCGCTCTTATATCTCTATTTTGTGCGAAAACTTATAACGAAGAAGGGGGGGGGGGGAGTAGGCGCAACGATTTTTCGATTCTTCCTCTTATATTAATAAAAACAAAAGTGATAACTTACGCCTGTGTTCATGAACTGAAATTGAATTTTTGCATTCGCTCGGACAAGTAAGTACACAAGAGATCGTTTTTCTTACATTTGCATTTTACATTTCTAACACTTACACACTCAAGTTTCTGACAGCCACACGTTGCAATCTCTAAACAAGCCTTGGGAACGTCTTCAAATGTTCTCGAAACTGGCTTCAGAATCTGGTCCTCCTAGTACTATCCGGAATCTTCTGGTCTTGGAAGATCGATCTCACGTTTATCAGCGTTTTCCCATATTCCTGTTTGGTAATGCGATCTCTCTACATGTTATTTAAGAGCATCAGTAGTTGGAGGTAATCTCTCCAGGCTGCATTCTCCTAGAAGCAGGAGCCTAGCTTCATCACAAATCTTCCCACTAACCTTAAAGAGCTTTGTGAAGAACTGTTCTACAGATTCAATAGCGCTTGGTGATAAAGAAATCTGTCCTAGGGAAAATAGAAGGTCACAGTTTTCTGAGTAACTAAACCAGCTCTTGATTTTTGACGTTCTAATTGGATATGACGTTACATCACATCCAACAAGAGCGTGATAAGTCATTATACTCTTCTTTTCATTCATAAACAACTGGTTGCAAAGGTTATGAACTGGAATATACCTTCCTTTCTTTTAAGTCCCCGCCATAATGTACAATTCTTTACAAGTTATTCTGTCATAATGGTGTACCAATAGCAGGAATACATTGGTCTCTGCTGCTCATAACAATTCTTTCTGAATTGTGATTCACAGCATGCAGAATCATTCTAGAATCTGCATCTTCATGATTTCCTTCAAGATTTTGAACATCGATGCCGAAATTTGACTTCGACAAACTGTCTTCTCATTTTAAAACTACCGGAAACAACAACTATTTTTCTTACTGTTACCACAGTTACTCTGTGCTGTTACGAAGAGTAAAGATTGTAATATTAAAAAAAAAAAAAAAAAAAAAAAATAGTGGATGGCAAATCGTTCATGATTGCCTCTTTGAAAGACCTGGTTCCTACTCTATTTCGTTCAGTGCTATTGTACATAAATTAATTCTCAAAGTGTTTTTTTTAATTAGATTAGAAATGTTTCTACTTCGCAACAAGGGGTTTGTACGGATCCAGGGCCGATTTTGGCGTCAACAGTTATGCGCAACAATACTGAGTATAAATGAAAATTGCAAGACAACCATTATCTCTAGCACAAAAATTGAATTGTAGAAGACAATTAGACAAACAAAATAAAATAAAATCAGATGCTCTATTTCCAATGGTTACGGAGATCCGGCATTTTTGTGATATGATGGGTATATACTAAAAATGTATCTAATGCGAAATTGTTTCATGATTTGTCCTTAAACTCGAAAATGAAAGCATTTTTGTGAAATTGATACCTAGACTATTATCAAAGGGTCTGTGGCTTACATTTCCAAATATCTGCAAGATAAGGAAACAAGATACGATCGAAAGAAGAGTAGTTAGTGTGCTTGTGAAAGCAGAAACTACGTACAACATAAATACTGATGTTTTCCGTAGGAATGTAAAAAGAGGGCAAAAAAAAAAGAAGAAGATAAAATGAAGTTTTTGAAATCTCTATCTCCGTTAAGGAAACAAACGTTATTATAAATCGCTCCTTTTTTTTTTTGGTGAAAATGGACTGGAGAACCCAACACTCAGCATCTACAAACACACATACCATGGTTGGAAGAGAAAACAAGTATGATGACGTACTTCCTCATTTCATACCAACTTTGGGGGACATTTTGGTAAAGCGGGGAAAGTCGTGTGTTCAAAACAAGCTTGAACACCGGCACGCGGGGGAACTTATGGAACGAATTACTACTCAACAAATTGGAGAACTTCCGGTTTGTGTGTGTTGGAACTGCGCACGTATTAACATCCAATTAGTGGGCTACCTACTTTGATTGCGGGGAACAGTCTTTCTTCGCCACAAGGCATTACAATTGTGAGCATATAAATGTTTTTGAAAGCCGCACTTCTTTAGCCAAGGTGAAATAAAAGTATTGATCTTTTCTTTCGAAGGCCATTATTTGCAATGCTGTAGTATTAGGCAGGCACGTATCCAGAACTTAATTTTTTTTGGGGGGGGTCCAGAGGCTTTCGGGGAAGGGGGGGTCCAAGGTGTGTCTGGGTATGAAATGTATAATTACGCCTAAAATTATACTTTTCCCCATAAAACTCTGAGTTGGGACCCATCCCCTAAATACGTGCCTGGTATTAGGCATTATATTAGACCAGGGTCGCTGACATTCTGCCTGAGACGTTGATTTTTTTTAAAAAACAGAACAATTTACACAATAGAGGAGACCGAAGTTTTCTCACCTATCACCCCAAAACATAAAGTTTTATATTTCGCGAAAAATATGTTAAACTTTGGAAGTTACTACGTAATGATATTTTTCTACGCGTAGAGGACAGGGACTATGAACAATATCTGTCTCAATCAGCCTGTAACGTGCGCCACTGTCTAAGGGATAAAAGATAACCAGAAACAGACTTAAAATTTCAGTTCAGTGGCCTCGATTGACAATTCCGCTTTCAATCTTGAGACTACAAGCTTCTTTTATGGTAATTGTGCACTGTGTAAAATCTGTATAGCAAACTACAGCCTACAGGTAGACATTGACTTTCTTCAAATTTAAACTTAGTTACCAGGATTTAGAAAGACGTTTTCCATTTATTAACGAATGATGTGTATGGTACACTAGCGTATGTTTCTTTCTCTTTTGATTTTACTTAGTGAAGAAATACGTCTTTTTGTATGTTAATACATTGGTGTGTGATACTCTAACCGTTTGTCTTGGAAGTGTCCTCACCTTAGGGGAACTGAGCAAGTTAACATTAACACCCATCTAGTGGACCACCTACTTTGGTTGCAGCGAACCGTCTTACTGCCTCACAAGTCATTACAATTGTGATAATATCAGTGTTCTTGAAACCTGCACTTCTTTATGAGCCATAATACTTACCTCGGCCTGAACCTTAGATGTCTAAAGGCTATAAAAATTAAAAAAAAAAACTTACTTATATTGTCATTAGCTACGGAGAAATTTAATTACTATACCCTTTTCATATTTCTCCAGAAGGCATCTTCAGGTATCGGTAAAGTTCAAAGCAGAATTTCAGTTTTAAAATACCTGCTCCATTTCTCCATCTATTTACATTTTCAAAAACAGGTATCGGTAAAAAAGAAAGATCGCTTTTCACGTTAATTTGCTTTCCGGAGAAGGGTTACAAGAACTCAATGACTAAATTTCTCCGTGTCTAACGAAGACAATATAGGATTATTTAAACAGATACCTGTTGTTCTTTTAATGATATGCTTGATATACCAGAGAAGTAATTCCAAACTGAAGATTCTTTCTCTTTTCATTTTACTTCGTTCGTCTGCCTGTAATCGGATAAAAATCGAATTCCGAAACCTCAATTTATGGTCGACTAACCTTTTTCATGGTACTTCTTCACAACATTTTATTTTGTATGTTATAATACATTGGTGTGTGATACTGTAACCGTTCTGTGTTCGGAGTGTCCTCACCTTAGGGGAACTGTGCAAGTAATAACATCCATCTAGTGGGCTACCTACTTTGATTGCGGCGAACCTTCTTACTTCCCTACTACAATTGTGATAATCTCAATGTTTTTGAAACCTGCACTTCTGTATGAGCCATAATGCTAACCTTAGATGGCTAAAGGTTATAAAAAATTAAAAGCCATACTTATATTGTCATTAGCTACGTAGAAATTTAATTGCTATGCACTTTTCACATTACGCCAGAAGGTTTGTTCAGGTATTGGTCAAGTCCAAAGCAGAATTTCAATTTTAAAATACCTGCTCCCTTTATCAATTTTTTACATTTTCAATAACAGATATAGGTAAAAACAAAGATACTTTTCACATTAATTTGCCTTATGGAGAAGGGTGACAAAAACACAAGGACTAAATTTCTCCGTGTCCAACTAAGACAATACGGGATCGCTTAAATGGATACGTATCGTTCTTTCAATGATATGTTTGAAATGCCAGAGACACAATTACTTAAGTTTAATTCTTTATTGATGTTACTTCGTTGGTCTGGCTGTAATGCACACTAGTGAAAGCGGATAAAGAACTACTTGAGATTTGAATACCGAAATCTCAATTTATATGGTCGGCTAAACGCTTTCATGGTACTTGTTCACAACATGTATGGATGTCAATACATTGGTGTGTGATACTCATAGCGTTGTGTGTGTGTTTAATCACTTTAGGGGAACTGTGCAAGTATTAACACCCATTTAGTGGGCTATCTACTTTGATTGCGGGGAACCCACTTACTTTCCCGCAAGGCAGGCTCAATTGTGAACATTTTAATATTTTTAAAGCTGCATTTCTTTAGCCACGTGAAGTAAAAATATCGATCCCCTCTTTCGAAGGAATGTCTGTGATCCTGTAGTATCTGGTGTGGTAAAAAGTAATCCATTATTTTTGCATGACATTGAAGGCTTGACTTAAAATAGTTAGAATTATCCGATTTAGGTCACATATGTGCCGTTTTGTTCGATAACGTGTTGCCATTTGGAAGGTAGTTTCGTGATGCCTCTCTCATAGAAGCCCTTGTACCTATTGGCAAAAAATTGAGACAGTCGATTTTCACAAGCCTCTCTTGAAGCGAATTTTTCACCAGCAAACGTGTTCGCCATGGACAGGAACAGATGGTAATCACTCGGTGCCAGGTCCGGACTATAAGGTGGATGCATAAGAACCTCCCAACCAAGCTCCCGGAGCTTCTGGCGAGTCACTATCGATGTGTGTGGCCTGGCGTTGTCCTGGTGGAACACAATGCCTCTCCTATTGGCCAAAGCTGGCCGCTTCTGGGCGATTGCTGCCTTCAGACGGTCCAATTGTTGACAGTATAGTTCCGAGTTAAGGGTTTGGCCGTAGGGACGCAGCTCATAGTAGATAATTCCCTGCCAATCCCACCAAACACACAGCAAAACCTTCCTGGCCGTCAATCCTGGCTTGGGCACCGTTTGCGCCGGCGCACCGCGCTTCGACCACGACCGTTTTCGCGTGACGTTGTCGTAAGTGATCCACTTTTCATCACCAGTCACCAACCGCTTCAGAAATGGGTCGCTTTTGTTGCGATTCGCAGATGGAAATTCGGTCCATGAGGTTTTTTAGCGTTAACTCGTGTGGCACCCATACATCAAGTTTCTTTTTGTATCCAGCCTTATGCAAATGGTTCCACACGGTTTTTTGTGCAATGTTTAGCTCTTGGGCAATCGAAACAGTGCTTACATGACGGTCGGACGCGACAATGTCCATGATTTTATCGGCATTTTCGACACTTGGCCTTCCAGTGCGTGGTACATCTTTGACGTCAAAATTACCGGAACGGAATCGACGAAACCAAAATTGCGCGTGATTGGCTGTTACAGTATCAGGACCATAAACACTGTGCACATTTGCAGCCGCCTGGCTTGCGTTTTCGCCTTTATCGAAGAAAAACTGTAAAATATAGCTTATTTTCTCTTTGTTAGTGTCCATTTTGACGCGCGCTCACACAACACTGAGTCAACTCATCACAACTATCTGAACAGTGTTTGTAGTACGCAATCTCATCGTTTGAACGCCATCTCGTTGAACCCGATCGGACTTTTACAACGCGAGATACAGATCACTGATGCCATCTATTGGCAAAATAATGGATTACTTTTTACTACACCAGATATTAGGTATAAGACCAGGGTCACTAACATTGTGGGTTCACATTTTTATGAGACTGATTGCTTCAACTAACAGAACAAATTACACAGAAGAGGAAGCCGACGATTTGTCACCTATCACCGAAAAATATAAAGTTTTATATTTTGCTGAAAAATATGTTAAACTTTGGAAGTTACCACGTAATATTATTTTTCTATGCCCGGAGGACAGGGATTATGAACAATACCTGCCTTACGCAAGCCTATAACGTACGCCACTGCCTAAACGATAGAAGATAGATAGAAACAAACTTCAAATTTCTGTCCGGTCTGCTTTAATTTCCCGCTTTGAATCTTATACTACAATTTACTTTTATGGTAATTGTGCAGTGTGCACTCTGTATAGCAAACTACAGTCTGCAGGTAAACATACACTTACTTTACATTAAAACTTAGACACCTGTATTTATTTATACAGCTGTTTTCCATTTATTAATGCCAAATATGTATGGCACACTTCAGTATGTTCCTTCCTCTTTTTATTTTACTTCGTCCATCTCTTACTTTGTACATAATTACGTCATTTTGTAAGTTAATACATTGGTTTGTGATGTCTAACCGTTTTGTGTGTTGAAATATACCTCACTTTAGGGGAACTGTGCAAGTATTAACACTCATCTAGTGGGCTACCTAATTTGATTACGGGGAACCGTCTTACTTCCCCACAAGGTATTAAAATTCTGATCATCTCAATGTTTTTCAAACCTACACTTCTTTATGAGCCATACACTTGAAGCTTAGATGTCTAAAGGCCATAAAAAATATAAAAAAACCTTACTTATATTGTCATTAGCTACGGAGAAATTTAATTGCTAAGCCCTTTTCACATTTCTCCAAGAGGCATCTTCAGGCACAAGTATCCATGAAGTTCAAAGCATAATTTCATTCTTCCTCAATGTATATACTTTTTCAAAAACAAGTACCGGTAAAAAATAGATCATTTTTCACATTAATTTTCCTTCCGGAGAAGGGTGACAACAACTCTAAAGTTTTCCGTGTCTAACGAAAACAATATGGGATCACTCAAATAGATACGTATTATTATTTCAATAATATGTTTTTAAATGCCGGAGACGTAAATCCAACCTGCAGCTTCTTTCTCTTGTGATTTTACTTTGTTCGTCTGCCGTGATGCACACTAGTGGAAGTGGATAAAGAACTACTTGGGATTTGAATTCCGGAACCTCAATTAAAGACCTGAATTGAAAAACATCCCACGCCCACTTTTTGTATTTGCATTTTTTCTGTTCGTCGGTTTTATATTCCAAGAGCTATCCACTTGCATAAATATTACATCCTAAACCAACCACAGCCACCTTTTTCCAATACAAATAATTTCCGCTGAATAGGATACCACACAAAGACTTTGGACTATTTTCAGTTCCTCTTGAAAAATATACTGGGGTGGACGTGGCATGTATTCAAAATTCAGGTCTTCATTTTATATGGTCGGCTAACCTTTTTGATGGTACTTGTTCAGTACATTTCATTTTGTATGTCAATACATTTATGTGTGATATTCATACTTTTTGAGTGTTGGAAGTGTCCTTGCTTTAGGGGAACAGTGCAAGTATTAACACCCATCTAGTGGACTACCCACTTTGATGGCGGGGAACCGTCTTATTTCCCCACAATGCATTATTAATGTGAGCATTTCTTTTAAAGTTTCACTTCTTTATGAACAATAATACTTACTGTGAATCTGAATCACAGTATGATGCTCTGAATCTCAGATGCCTATCGGTGAAGTTCAAAGCAGATTTTCACTTTTTTAAAATACCTGCTCTCTTTTTCTATCTATTTACATTTTCAAAAGCAGGTATCGGAAAAAATAAAGATCGTTCTTCACGTTAATTTGTCTTACGGAGAAGGGTGACAAGAACTCAATGCCTAAATTGCTCCGCGTTTAACAAAGATAATATGGGATCATTTAAATAGATATTTGTTGTTCTTTTAATGATATATTTGAAATACCAGAGACATTGAAGCTTCTTTCTCTATTGATTATATTTCGTTCACCTGCCTGTAATGCCTGAAAGCTGATAAAGATCGAATTCCGAAACCTGAATTTATATGGTCGGCTAAGCCTTTTCACCGTATTTGTTCACTACATATAATTTTGCATGTCAATTCATTGGTGTGCGATATCTAACCGTTTTGTATGTTGGAAGTGTCCTCGCTTTAGGGGAACTGTGCAATTAAAACCATTTAGTGGGCTTGCAGGGAACCGCCGTACTTTCCCACAAGGTATTAAAACTGTGATCAACTCCAAACCTACAATGCTTTATGAGCCATACATTTGAAGCCTAAACGTCTACAGGCCATAAAAATAAAAGTACTAATAATGTCATTAGCTACGGAGAAATTGAATTGCTACGCCCTCTTCACATTTCTCCAAGAGGCATCTTAAAGCGTAAGGATCCATGAAGTTCAAAGCACACTTTCACTCTTTTTCTATCTATTTATATTTTCACAAACAGGTATCGGTAAAAATAAAGATCGTTCTTCACGTTAATTTGCCTTACGGAGAAGGGTGACAAAAACTCAATGACTAAATTTCTCCGTGTCTAACGAAGACAATATGGGATCACTTAAATATAGACGTATTGTTCTTTTAATGATATATTTGAAATGCCAGAGACGTAAATACAATCTGAAGCTTCCTTCTGTTTTGATTTTACTTCGTTCGTATGCCTGTAATGCCTGAAAGCGGGTAAAAATCGAATTCCGAAACCTGAATTTATATGGTCGGTTAAGTTTATTGATGGTACTTGTCATTTTGTATGTCAATACATTGGTGTGTGATATCTAACCGTTTTGTTTGTGTCCTCGCTTTAGGGGAGCTGTGCATTGTGCAAGTATTAACACCCATCTAGTGGGTTACCTTTTTTGATTACGGGGAACTATCTTCACACACGTTGGGGAACTTCCGTTTGAGGCCCGTGCGCATGCGCATAAGAATGGCTCGTACACACCGAAAAAGATGGCGGATACTCTTACACACGGAAAACACATGTGCTGCCTCCTGGATTGGAAAACTGGAACCAAGTTACACACGGTGTGTTAAAATTGTGTAAGATTTCGCTCGTATTTTCCGACCTTCTGAGGAACTTTTCAGAATTTGCTCAAAATTGTTTTGTGACGTCAGAAAACAATTCTAAACGCTTTAAAACCATTTTTTGAGGAAATCAATTTCGAGGAACCTCGGCGGTTCCCCTAAATGAAAATTGGTTCCCGACTAGAAAGGTGTTAAAACTGGCAGTGTTCCCCGAAAGTGAGCGTCTTGCCAACGCACACACACACACACACTCAAAGTTAAAAAAAAAAGAAAGAGGTAGAAATGCAGTCGACAGAAAATGAAGATAGTCTGTGCGAAATGTTCATGACAATGTTTCCATAAAATAATCTTATGTAGAGTAATTTTCTTTTCTGAAGTAAACAAAGCCTTCAAAGTCCTGAAACTTATCAAAAGCCAACCAACTTCATAACAGGCTACTTGATATCTCTGTAATAGTGTAAGTTAGATTTTCAATTTTTATGGCAGTCTGTAGAAGGAAACTAAAATATATATTAACCCAAACACTTTTAACCTTCGTCATAAAATAAGAAAACCACAGGTTTTTCTTCTTTTCTCAAAAACATGATTTGATGGACAAGACGTGTTTTGTTTCTAAAGTACTCATATATGACATATAGAACGTAGAATACATGTATTTTTGTAAACAATATTTTAGTTACTGTATAGAACATAGCTTTGATAATAATACCATACTGAACATTTTTGCGGACTAGACAAACTTTCCACTAGCCACATTCTATGAATCTGAATATGGTCCACATTTTTACCATTTGCATCAAATAGTTTATTTTAATTGCGAGAAGAAAGGCTAGTATCTATATCTGTGCGTGCACGCAAGAACCTGGTAAGTAACATTTATCCAGTTTCGAGAAAAACAGATTTACAGATCGGAGAAAGCATTCTCTCTTATGGAAGATTGAACAGAAATGCCATGTTTTGGACAACCAAATATTGTTTCCGGACCATCTTTTTTTCTTTTTTCTTTTCTTTTTTTTTTTTATTATATATATATATATATATATATATATATATATATATATATATAAGAGAACATAGCTGGGCATCTGTAAAGTATTTTGCGAGAGTAACTCAGTTTTATTGAAACTGTCACTTACCAGGTTCTTACATGCCCCCACAGATATTTAAGTCAATAGTTACGGCAGGGCTCGCTCGACTTCAGATAACTGGAGGCATTGACCAGCATTCCTTCTTGGTTTGAATGGTATGAGCGTCTGATTCTAATAAAACACCCCTTAAATTTATTCGCTGATGCAACCATCTGAAGTACCCAACTTAGATGTAGAGGAAATTATAAAGGATACCCAAATTATTTTGTGTTGTTGCGTGATGGTTCTCGCTGAGTTAGCCTCAACCTCTTCCTGTGTTGGTCTGTGAAAATATGCCCCTTCATGCAAGAGAGCTCCTATAGCTACGACGGAGTGAAATCCAGCGTAGTGTGAGATAAGCTTGGGTAGGGGCAGATAGTTCGGTGCATTAAGCAGTGCGCTCAGAGACTGGAATTTTTTTAGTTTCTGACTGGAGTGGTAAATGTACTGAGTTAGTCCATTTCATTTACTCAAGCCAGGCAATTAATTTCATAGACAGTTTTGAAATCGATCAAATCAAAATGTATGGAAACGAAGATTTTCACCTAAATGTATGGTTTCATGCAATAATTTCTGAAATTTGATGGTCTGAGCTTGAGATGCCTAAAGGACATAAATAAAAACTCAAATTCTGAAACTGATAATCATTACTTTGGGCACACTAATGGCGTAACTTAAATAAAGACTCGGCTAATTTAATAGTGTTTTATTTGCCAAGTACCTTAAAAGAGTATTGCAGTTCTTCAAAACAAAATGTTTAAAAATTATATACACAAGTGAACTGAAATACCGTGACTACTGGCACATTCTGTAGTATACCAACATATTTATTTTTTTTCGAGCATATGTGTCATCCTATATTAACTTTATGCGACAAAGAAAACAGTTTGTCTTCCGCAAATTTTATACATACAAAATGTAGTTACTTAATTTTCGGAACACTTCGTCCTATGCTAAAATTCGAAAACCATAATTATTTTTGAAAAACAGTATATCGCTCAATACTGTATTAACAATTGGGAGAAAGGTGACGAAATAACTTCCCCTTCCATACTACCTTACAGATATTATCAGCAATTTATACTTTCCTACTGCAAATATATATATATATATAAAAAAAGTTATAATGTATAACAAAAGTGGCACTGATGAAATTTCAACATTTTCAGTGAATAATCATACTGAATCATTTCATCTTCGATGGCACAATTTCCGGAATTAAAAACTATTGTTCCCTTCAAACGTTTGAAATAATCTATGTAATGAAAGCCGGAGCAAAGTCTGTTATTTATAGCTACCACACACTTCGCATTCTCTTCAGTCAACAACATTGTTTGAAATTACACACACACACACACACACACACATATTTATATATATACAAACAAAACCCAATCCACACACACATACACACACACTAGGCACAAAAGTAGTTTCTGCATTGTCTGTTCGCCAGTTCATGCTCTGGGATGCACACTCGAACTATCAGCTAGAGTCTGTAGCCAATGAATCTACACTCATAATCCACGGTTCATGGGACTGAGAAGCTTTGGCTTTACTTTTCCTGGCACATTCTTCTACTAGTTTGTTTAGTTCACTCGCGCTGTATCCCAACAACTGCTTCAGATCACAGACAAATTTATACACAAATCTCTTACCATGTACCTGCAAGTGAAGGAAACAGCAATGAAAGCAACTACATAATTACCAATGATGAAATATTAATACCATGTTATTCTTTCAAACATCGAGTATATCTACGTCGTAAGAAAAACACATGAAACATTTATTTTTAATGTAAATCAAATGCCATATTGTGTGAAAATATCTGAGGCTTTTAGTACCTGTTCGCAGAGGTGTTGAACTTCGCGAGGTCGAGGTTGAAGTTTAAAACAGAAAAAGTAAGGTAAAAAAAACTTTATTTTTATATGGGCCAGCCTAGTAACTTTGGACTTCGGCCCGTCACGATTAGTCTTTAGCAGTTAAGTGTTAAAATACACACCCATGCCCCTGCCGGGACTCGAACCCGGGACCTTCGAGCCGATGGCCTACCGCCGCAGACCGCTCGGCCGGCAGAAAAAGTAAGGTGTCGGGGTCTAGTGGTTGTGGTCACTTAACCAGCTTTTGCGGGAGAGCTGATAGAGCGATCTCGAGATCTTGTCCATTGATGAGTGATACCTTTTCAAAGATTATGACGTCATTATTTAAGTGAAGTCTCAGTACTCATCAATCGACGAGATCTCGAGATGACTGGCATATGTATTTCATAGTAATTTGTAAATACTACTGCACTATGTTCTAAAAATAATTTGATAATGCTCTTAGATTTTGAAGTTTTTTGAAAAATGTTAAAAAAAAGTGGGGGTGGGCACGCGGAGGGCCCTAAATGATGAAGGTGGAGGACCAGTCATCCGAGGTCGTGTCGGTGTTGCAAGTTGTAACACTAAGTTAGTTTGCAGAGCGTGATTGAAATGGAGGTCGCTAGATGCTGCTCCAGGAGAAGAAAAAAGTAAAGTAAATTTATTATTTAAGTTTTAGGTCCCCTGATAGTGAAGTTATAGCTAAATGAGATCTTATAATCTCGCTCATTCTGTCCGTCTGTGTGTCCAGAAATTAAATCTCAGGAATTACAAGGCCAGAGAGGTGCGTGAGGTGTCGTTGGAAAAGTTTTGACTAAACTAGCTCATGGCCTGTTTGGTGCAGTGGTTCAGTTTTGTCAGCCCATTTAAAAAAAAATCTTCAAAATTAATTGTTCGAACTGCTTACATTCAGTTAGACCTAGCTGCGCCAAACTTGGAATAAAGATTATTCGCCACTATGTAAATCAGTGGGAGTGTCTACGTTGGCAAACAACCCTATTACCAGTGTTGCCAGCCTATTTTCTATAAAATTATCTTTTATTACATTGCTTCCATTATTTTAATCACAGCAGCACCAAACTTGTCATAAACATTGTTTGACACAAAAGGAACATACTTCGGATATTCCCGGCTCCAGGAGCCCCGTTGTCAGTGTTACCAGCTAATGCCAAAAATATATCTCATGAACCATGATGTGTAGAGAGATGTTTCAGATGTCGTTGGAAAGGTCTTAGCTAGACTGCCTCAGTCAAAGGGAACGTGCACGGGCAGGGGATCCTCCCCAACTACTTACATTAAAATGTATTTATAGTCCAAAATAATTGGTATTCTAAGGGAAAAGGGTAAAACCCGGATTTATTCAAGGAACCATCCGAGCATTTATTTGGTGTGACAGCAAGACCAAGAGAAAACTCGGTCACGATGGCCAGCACCAGGAATCGAATCCTAGTCCTCCCGATTACAAGCTGAGCACTATACCGAGTACAGACTTCTCTATCTCTTTGAAATTAACAGAGAGATAGAACTGAAGGCATGGAACAAGATCGGTGAAAAAAATGTGTGGAACATAACACTTCTATGGTGCTAAACATTGCCAACACTTTTAGCAGAATGAACGAGAAACAGATGTAGTTATTAATCGAGCGACCAAGTCGCCTTTACAAAAATGAACTGTAACTCAGTCGCACGACCAAGTCGCTTCCTCCCTCCGGAATACTTGTACCAAAAAACTGAAGCCACGTCAGTCGATAACTCGAGTTTGAAAAGGCAAAAAAGCCCATCTTGAGCGAGGTTTTTCCTGGGTTCTTCCTTTAGTCACACAGGCAAATGCCAGGATGGTACCTAATCGGGTACCGGGATGATCGTAGTATCTTTTCTCATTTTCCCAGAAGAGTGCTCATCCAAGTTACGTCATTCCTCCGACTTGTGACGGGGTTAACCATATATGTCTGTTCAAGCCACTACATAAGTTGAATAATGAAATAAGTAAATTCACACAACCCGCCACTTCACATTAATTATTTGATAGATCAAGACACGTGTTTTGATCAACACTTTGTGAAGTAACCTTATTTATTATGGGAATTTTACGTTTTCTTTTACTTTTATTTCAAAGCAATACATCTTTTCTTTGGTGTTTTATAGTTCATTTCATACTTCATAGTATTCCAGCTTAAATCGCCTGTCTAGTGTCTATAATTCTGGATACAATGAATCAATGAGCTTCGATTCATTAGAAAATGGAGGATCCAACTATAAACCCGAAGTTTAGCTACTCAAGTCAAACCGAATTCAAAACTATTATTTTCCACGTGCACATTTTGCCTTAAAAGTTAAATTTATCTTTAAAATATGATAGTTGATGATTCTCTCGTGTCCTGACACGTAATGTTCAATGGGAGACATTGATTTGTGATTCCTCCTTAAATTATCCTGAGCTGCCCATTTATTTACTTGTATGTGAAAGTAGATCATATTACTCATTTGGGTACACGGCATTGTGGTGCATACAGGTTCTTTTCTTCTTTCCCAAAGAATATAAACAATTGGCGACACTTTCATCAGAGTCCCCCTAGTGTGTCTTATAGGGCCTCTGGCAAAAAGGATGCTTTTTTTTTTTTTTAATAGATAACTATTTCAAAACACATGAACTTTAATGCTACCAAAGGTGAAGTGGAGAGAATGCTATCAGCTGCAGAACTTGTGGTGTTCTGAAATCGTAGCAGTACTGTAAATCTTGGGATGTCAAGAATATGAAAAATAATTTTCTTCATATGTATTTTCCTACAAACTATCACTAAAATGCTGTGTGCTTCATCGTTTTGTTTGAATAGGAAGTGCTTTGTTTTGCATTCTTAAAGAAGGATTGCGAGAGAAGTGAAACTGGTCTCCGGTTCCATAAACAGCTGTAGCTTTAAAAATCTAGTTTGGACAAACAAAGAAGTGCTGTTCCAATTTTCAACTTCATTTCAGCTATAAGATTCACGGGAAAAATGTTATCCGCAGCAGGGATGTAAAACATTGATTAGCGGGAATGCTTAATTGTTACAGGAAAATCCCACCCACACTCCTAAATTCGCACACAGCATACACAATATAAAAATCATATTTCAAGATGCATAACTTCAGTTTAAAATAAACAACTACCTATTCCTAGAAAATTTACTGTCCAACCGAATGGCCCTTGTCTGAATAAAGTACTCATTTTAATTAAGAATTTAATTATTTTGAAATAGAACGAATATTTATTTGTTCGTTGAATTGAATTTGAAAAGGCCTTTAGGCAACTTTGGCTCAGGCCAGATGGATGATGATGATATGAATTGGCGGAATGAAGAAAGTGGAAGGAAACAGGAGCACCCCGAGAAAACCCACGCACACGGTGTTTGTCCTCCATAAAGCTCACATGGCATGAGCAAGAATAAAACCGACGATCCTCAACACCAGAGGTGAGCGCTATACCACTTAGCTACCGCAGCCCTTATTTGTTCGTTATTCACCTATCCGAAATGTTCCATAGACATGTCTTACACAGAAGGTGTTCATTACATTGTTCAATTTCGCGAGGTCGAGGTCGAAGTCAGATGGCGACGTCGAGGTCGAGGTCGAAGTCAGATGGCGACGTCGAGGTCGAAGTCAGATGGAAAGGTCGAGGGAGGTCGGGACCAAATGTACACCTATGCGCCTGTTTGGTTCTGTAACTAAATTCAGTATAAATTTAAACTTACATACATACATGGCCTCATATATGTACTCGTTTACAAAGGGAGGTAGGTATCTGGCTAAGTTTAAATGTATAATACTGACCTTCCCCGTGCGTTACAACATGTCCTTACTTAATTTCAGTACATTAGTATTGATAGTAAAATTAATTACACACAATTAATACATACACTTATTTGGAACCAGGGTTGAAAAAAAAAAAATCACGATCTTAAAAAAAACAAAAAAGAAAACTAGCTTGTGGCACTGAACAAGCTACTAAGTTAGTTTTTCCTTTTCAAATACCTCAACCAGTAAAATCTAAAGTAAAATTCTCAAATATGTGGTGTTCGCTACGGAAGATAGCAATAGAAAATAAGCAATTACAACAACTTGCAATCATTTTGAAAAGGAAGGAAGATATGGCGTTACTTATGATATATTTTACAAAGGAAAGTTAACATGTAAGAAACTTCTACGTTACTTGCATCGATACACGATGAATGAAGTGGTTTCACAGGGGTATAAACCGTAAATTAAGTTCGAAAAGGAAACAATTTACCATGTTTTACGTATCAGCTTTCCTTCTAAATTGACGTCTATATACTCTTTTCTTCCTACGCAATAGCAAACTTTATAATCGCAATTGCTTCTCTTCTCCAGCTACATCTTCCCAACGAAATATTCTAGGATTTAAGTTAGTTTATTTCACTTAGTTTTCAGCCCTCAAAATTGTACTATCCATTCTGGAAATGGGAACACCCTGTGACAATATTCCATGAAGTGTGAGAGCTATTCTGGAGCCGCCGTCGCTCAGTGGTAGATCTGGTCCGTGGATTCCCCGATTCGATCAATCCTGGTTCGTGCCATGCAGTGAACAAAAACTGTGTGCGTTGGTTTTCTCTGGGTTCTCTCGTTTCTTCCTACTTTCTTCATTCCGCTAATTCTCCCATTCGGTCTGATCCAAAGTTGCTTCAAGGCTTTACATAATATTCAATTCAATGAGAGCTATTTAATGCAGTCAAATCAATAGTGCATACGCAATTTCCATTTTCATCCTTCAGCATGCACATACGTAAACTTTATACTTTCATTGAGTATAAATTGCTTTTGAGCAATTTATGAAGAAATCAAATAATTTGATACAAAGTAGGTCATGTTACGAAACAACATTTTTTGTTTTGTAAACAAAGACTGGATTTTCTGTTTTCCGTGCATTCGTTTTATTATGTATTACAACAATAAACATATTTGTAATACAAATTGTAAATTTATAATGTGAATTGGGTTCCTACGTTCTCTTCTAAAATTTCGCGTTTAATATGTAATGAACCAATCAAATAGTTTGCTAAAATTTTAGGTCGATGGCTTTGGTTTTAGTGTACATCATAAGAGCCTATCATCACATCAGAACTAAAAGATAAATTTCAAGCTTACATAGGATTCAAACCACAGAATGAGTAAAAAACTGCACTTTATTTCTACATTTTTCAAAAATATTTTTTCGATTTAAATCAATCAACCTTGTTTGGAACTAACTCGCAAAAATCGTTAGAAGCAGCAATTTTGTTGGTGGTTGTTTTGCGAAGTGAACCTTGTAATATGTTCAAATTCCTAGAACTTGAAACAAATAGTACTTTGAATAGCCACACTGAGTTAGTATTGCTTTTTGCAGCTCAATTGTTCTTTCTGAAGGAAGAGTGGAATGAGCTCACCACCTTTTCCTCAGATCGGAAGTTAGATGGTGTGTTTTGCTCCATCATTTGGTTAAAAGTTAAGTGAATTTTTTGCAGAGTGTTCTTTACAAATGAAAAAGCTGTTAATATTGAAGCGAAATAGCAATTGTAAAAGCATTGGATGTACTTCGAGACACTGCCTGGAATGCTGTTGAAATTGGACAAATTGACTTGGCACTTGCATGTGCGAATGGCATTTGTGAATGTGTGTCCTAGTTCTCTGTGGAAGTGTTAATTCACGTGAAATCAGGTACATCTTATATGAAATAAGATATAATAATCCTTCCTGTCAGAAAGAAAAAAATAGTGTTGGTTCATTGAAAAAAACGAAAGTCGGAAACAGTTTTTAATTACATCATAATTTGAAACTGCATTTGAGATTAATACGCCAAGTGGGTCTAAGTGAAAGTAAGATTGTTTTACAACGAGTTTCTGTGATATTGAGTTGTAAAGTATTTTTGTTGTGTTGTTTTTTGATTATTTCATTAAAGTTTATAATTATTATTTTCCAAGATAATAGGATTAGTTATCGTTATTTTGTTTAATCGTTCTTTTGCACCCTTAAAGGGAGAATTTTCGTTCAAGTCAATTCTCTTAAATGTGTGCGAGTATTTCACTTCAACCCGGACCACACACCCCTTTTCGTTCCATACGCAAAAGTAGGGTGATACACAAGCTTCCGATCTCACGCCTTGAATGTATTGATTGCTTCTTCTCTTTAGGAAAAATAGATTAAGAAAAGTAATTTACTTGGAAACTGGATCCGTGTTTTTCTCTTTCATTAATCAAAGGTACTTTTCAGAATTAGGATGGATTAACCCACGGTTTTTCGTGTCAGGAGAAAGGATTATCTTGAAGTAGTTTTTCACGATGAACCTGAGTCGAAACTACGCCTTTTATCGTTGGTAAGTGAAGCCGCAAGGCGTAATTCTGAGGTGACGAAGGACATTACCTTGATAGACTTAGAAAGCGAAAGAAAGTTGACTCCTGTAATTTGTGCTTAAATAGATTTGATCCTTTTTAGAGACGACCTACTACATCCGATATTGATATCTCTGTACAAAGAGTTCTTGAATTAGATACAAAATGAGAGAGACAAAAGAGAGAATATAAAGTGGACGGAAACCATAACTAAAATACATGGAAGTGGTACGTATAAGTATGTTACTAACGAAGTAGATGTTTCTTCTTTTCCTTTTCCAGGAAGTCGAGAAAAAAGAAAGAATTTATCGATGAACAGTGCAGGGAAACAGATAGATAGATAGACTGATTCACGTTTCAACGATTTACGTCACAAGTGGCGAAACATTTCACACAGAAATGATATTTCTGACTTGGCTCGAGGCTCAGGTCAGCACGATAAAACAACTTCTACTAATGAGTACAGGTATACAGTTGATAGCGAAACTAGTTCGCGTGAAAAGGTAAAAGTAAAAGAAGGTGAATGTTTTGAGAAAACAAACAGATGTTCTTTAGAACTTCCGAAAAGAAAACTTGACTGTTACGATTAAAGAACTGATTTCTGATTTAAAGAGCAATGATGGTATAGATATAGAGAGTCTGTATTTATTTTTTTGGTGGGTATGACACGTATTGTTAATTTAAATTAATATTCATTTAGTTGTTATTCTTATGCTTTTATTGAGTAAATGAAAAGAAAAATTGCAATCCGAAATGATTCCTTTGCTAGAAATATATCCAGGATGGTCTGAAATTTTGTGCGGACTAAGTATTGTTTTTATTTCAAAAAATGCTATCTAAGATTTATTGTACAAATATGTTTGCAGAAAATATTTACCAAATGAAACATGCGATTTGTACTTAGAGAAATGACTGTTGTCAATGTACGTTGTCCTAACATGACTGAACATGAGATAATCCAAAATTATTGTTTAGGGTTAAATCCAAGAATCAGGTATGAAATATTCAAGGATGTCTTTCCATCTGATTCGAATGATTTGTCTAGACTGGTTGAAGGATATAGACAGTATGAATTATCCAATGAATATTATAAGGAAATCATGAAAGTTTGTGATGTTTCTTAAGAGTAGGTACAGTAATACCAGAGCTGTAGTTGATTCTCCTAGGAAAAGCTTACTGACCGTTCATATTTAATATCAAATGTTAAAAATGATGCAGGTTATGTTACATATAAGAATAAATCTTTGGTAACTGTAAATGAAGTGTTAAATTCAAAAGGGATAGTAATCCTATTGCTGCTTTCGTGAAGGCCGAAGTAAAAAATAAACTGCTCTTTTAGTGAAAATTTATTTCAAAGCATAGAAAGGAGGTATAAATTTTAAAAGAGATAAACCTTTTTAAAAGGAATTCAAAGGAGTAAATGTCGAGAGTAAAAATGTTGTTTTGAACTGTGCTGTTACTTTTACTATTTTCTTTGGGAAAATTACATGTGAAATTGAAGCTTATATTAGCTCTGAACTTTCTTGTCCTGTTTTAGTAGGGCAGGGCACATTATTAAATGGGATGGCATTACTCATCTTCCAAGTAAGAAATTAATTTGTGGGTAACCTAAAATGACACAACCACTGTTATTTCGGAATGGTGTAAATGTTGTGTCTTTCTTCCAGTAAGCAAAAAGAAATGTTTCCAGGCTGATTTTAAGTTTCCTAATTGGAGACATGATATTGGAATAACGAGCAGACAAAGAGCCAAGGAGTTTGTTCGAAGGGGAACAAAAATAAGACTGTTGTCCGAGGTCAAGGTTCAAATATCGATACCGTGGGAGACGGCGCCAGCACTAAAGAAGAAAAAGACATTTTAGTAAAAAGCGAGGAACAAAAATGGTGGAATAAGGAAAACAATTCAAAAGAATGTTGGTATGTTATCGTCATTGCAGGACAATTGGGTATCCAGTGACGGCGACATCCCTTCGAATTCTACAAAGATAGATTTCTCTACTTCTAAGGGAATAGAAAGTGGAGGTGGAGTTTGTAATGCGGCTGAAAACTGTTCCTGTTCTTTGGCTCCAGATGTGGTTCCTGAGGAGGCGAAAGAATCTTTTCCTGTTGATCCAGTGGTGTTGCCAGAACGTATTGAAGCCCCTGTTCTGATCCCAGAGGTCGATTCCGGTTTTTCGGTGGAAATTGCTATTCCTGATAATGTGGACAAAGATGATGGGGAAAACTTCACGAAAGAAGTGAGGTCTGGAGTAAGTATTCTTAATATAACCAAGTTCCAAGTGGATGGAGGCATAATGGAGGAAAGATCCTTCCATTCCTATCTTTTTTGGCGGAGATGGATTCAAAGTATGCTCACGTCTTGTGTGAAAAGGTGGGCTGTGTTAAAAACTTTTCTTAAGAAATTGAAGTTACTGATGAAACTCCTATGCATTTCACACCTTACCCAATGTCACGAGTTATGCGAAAAGAAATGGACAAAATAATAGAGAAGTTGTTGGAAGAAAATATTATAGAACCTATTATGATTGGTCCTTTCCAGTTTTTGTAGTAAAACAGAAGGATAAATATAGATTGGTTACAAATTTCAAAGGGCTCAATAGAGTTCTGGTTTCTAATTCGACCGTACATCCATTGATAGAAGATACGCTTGGTACTTTTGCGAAAGGAAATACGATTTGTGTAGTTCCTTCATTAGTGTCATTCCTCCCGCTTTAATTCGGCTGGAAAATTGTCTATTACTTGTGATATGAAATTTTTCAATTTCTTTATCGACATTTCGACCTCGATCTCGCTAGGTTAGGGTATTCACAATTCTGCGGTATAGATTTCAAATTCCTCTGCTTGTTCTTCGTTGTGTACGTTAAGAACTTCGTAGAAATAACTTTTCCACACATTCAGAAAAGATACTATATAAATTATATCCATATAATTTAATTCATATAAAAGTTAATATTTGTGTCTTTATTTTGGGTTCAAATTTCACACAGAATGTTATGCGATGTACGTACGTTTCTGTAGAACTCAGTCTCGGCCGAGACGATGAAAAGAACAATATGTCTGCGAATTAATTTATTGATATCATGAATGCAGTTAGCCTATTGGGTTTCTATGGACACCCATGAATATCATTTATGATTGGCTTCTTATTCGCAGGACTAGTTGTAAAGTGTAAATAATATTGTGGAAGTCTTAAAGTATTTGTATCTACTCTGTATCTTCAGTTTGTCCATCGGACTCAAGGTGATAGGTTCACTCCTTGTTGATCTGGAGTGTTCCTAAATAAAGCTATTAAAATTTATGTTTCTTAACCTGTTTCATTGCAAAATTCTTACTCTTAACCATTCAGAGTATTAGTATTCTCTAGCTTAGAGATGCGTTAGATCTCTTTTTGGTTAAAGATTATAAAGCAGTTAAGATGACTGGGGTTCAAATACAACAGAAACAAGTTACGCTGTTTAATGATTAGTGTTAAAATCATTGGTAATTTGTACAGAAAATTTTAAGTATTTCGATGTTACAGAATTACAGCCTTACCTTCGCTATTATGTCTCCATCATAATAGTACCTTAAAGCACGACTTAATTTTTCATAATTCATGGTGGGTTTGTTTTTCCTTTCTCCCCACAGTTGGGCAACCATTTCTGGATTATTAAGTTTAAATTCTCCATCGTCACCCAACCACTGAATAATCTCTCTCTGATTCTTATCCGTAAGAAGTTCTAATAAAAACTGCCATAACTGTATCTGCCCATTGTTTCCTATAAATATGAAAAATTATATACATATACAATTAAAAAGCGTTACATATTATTTCTCTAATAGTTCTCATCTATCTATAATCTATATAGCCCTATGGTCACTCACTGACTGATCATCAAAATTCCCAGGCCAAACTACTGGAGCTAGAAACACCAAATTTGGTATGAAGGTGTAGGACCATGAGTAGGTAAAGGGGAAAATCCAACATTTTGAAAAAGTCGCCATCTTGGATCCAAAATGGTCGTCAAACCCATTGTTGTATAGAATAGGGAGGCTAATCGGCTAGGGCTATTGAAATGAAACTTTGTATAGGGGTATATTATCGCCAGCAGGTTAAGAAAATAGCATTTTTTTGGTAAAAGTCGCCATCTTGGATCCAAAATGGCCGTAAAACCCATTGTTGTATAGAATAGAGCGCTTAAACTACTGGGGCTATTGAAATGGTATTTGGTATAAAGGTACATTATCACTTATAGGTTAATATATTATTACACAGTTTACCTAAAGACGCCATCTTGGATCCAAAATGGCGGACTTAAAATTTCATTATCCACATCCTTTGAAGTAGAAGCACGAAATTTAGCATAAAGGTGTATCATAATTAGTAGTTTAGAAAAATTATAAAATGTTTTGGGAAAGTCGCCATTTTTGATTCAAAATGGCCGCCCAAATATCATTTTTGACACCGTTTGAGCTAAAGAAATGAAATTTTATTTTTAGTTGTGTCTTTACGTATAAGTCACGACAATAAAACATTAAAAAAGTCGCCATCTTTAATGCAAAATGACCGTCCTAAAACACATTTTCTAAATCACTAAGTCTAGACAAAAGAAACTTGGTATGAAGGTGTACCATGATGACAAAAATACCAGGTCACAAAAATAGTGAAACACCCCCACATGGGGGCGCAGCCCGCCTCCCCCCGGTGGGTGGTATATTTGTAGCATGGTGTCTGCCAGAGAGTTTGTTCACGATAAAGGGGGGGCGCAGCCCCCCCCAAACCCCGATGTTGGGAGCCCAGCTCCCACGGGGGTCTGGGGGCAGCGCCCCAGCGAGTCTATATACTATATAGCCCCATGGACACTCACTCACTCACTGATTCACTCATCCATATAAATTCACAGTCCAAACTACTGGAGCTACAAACACCAAATTTGGTATGAAGGTAAGTAGGTAAAGGGAAAAATCCGACATTTTGAAAAAGTCACCATCTTGGATCCAAAATGGCCGCCAAACCTATTGTTGTATAGAATAGGGAGGCTAAACGGCTGGGGCTATTGAATTGAAATTAAATATGGAGGTACATTATCGTTAGTAGATAAAATATTTTCAAATTTTGTAAAAGTCGCCATCTTGGATTCAAAATGGCCGCCAAACCCATTGTTGTATAGAATAGATAGCTTTTGGGGCAATTGAATTGAAATTTGGTACATTATCAATTGTAGGTTACGAAAATATAACACAATGTACCTAAAGACGTCATATTGGATCCAAAATGGCGAACTTAAAACTCACTTTTCCACAACGTTTGAGCTAGAGATACGAAATTTGGGATGAATGTGTATCACAACTAGTAGTTTAGAAAATTAATACAAAATTTTGGGAAATTCACCATCTTGGATTCAAAATGGCCGCCCAAAAATCATTTTTGACACCGTTTCAGCTAGAGAAATTAAATTTTATTTTTAGTTGTGTCTTCACGTGTAAGTCACGACAATATAATAAAATGTTTAGAAAGTGGCCATCTTGGATCCAAAATGGCCGCCAAACTCATTGTTTTATAGAATATACAGCCTAAACGGCTGGGGCTACTGAAATGAGATTTGGAGCGAAGGTAGAATATCATCAGTACGTTACGTAAATATTACGAGATGTGTTAAAAACGCCATCTTGGATATAAAATGGCGGACTTAAAAATCCATTTTCCACGGCGTTTTAGCTAGAGATATGAAATTTAGCATAAAGGTGTATCATAACTAGTAGTTTAGGAAAGTCAGCATCATTAATCCAAAATGGCCGACCGAAAACACATTTTCAAACCGACTAAAGCTAGACAAACGTAGTTTGCCATGAAAGTGTACCATGACGAGTAGGTCACAAAAATAGTGAAACCCCTCATATAGGGGCGCAGCCCCCGGTGGGTGGTATATTTGTAACATGGAGTCGGCCAGAAAGTCCGTTTACGAGCGCAGCTCCCACCGGGGTCTGGGGGCAGCGCCCCCAGCGAAGCAAAGCGAGTCTATGATATATGATTTTAGTACTAACACCTTTAACAGAAGTTCTCATGTAACACTAAGTTACTTCCCTCTTTGTAACTGACTAGAAGAAAAAAGGAAGGAAAAGAAACAAGGTGAAGGCATAAAAATAAGTCTCAGTAAATTCTACCAATACTGAACAAGCCTTCAAATCATGACTACTACTGCAACTAATTTACTCTTTACTTATATGTGAAGTTTCTCTCATATTGTTTGCCTACGTCGTCATAGACAATTAGTTTTAATATAGTTTCTATAGTCTGCCAAACGTTAAGTTCATAATTACATGTACATGTTGCTTTCAGTTGTGAAATTCAACACATATATTACCAGGAACTACAAAGCGGGGACCAAACACAGAAGATGACAGTCGCGATAAAAGTCTTTCTAGATGATGTATAGAACTGTAGCTTTTAACAATTTATGAACCTTAGAAATTAACATAAAATTATAAATACAGGAAAACAAATGTAATCATAATTATAATCTTCCATTGTTCAAACACACCGTACTTCTACAGTAAATAGTAGTATTTGGACCGATACATCGAGTCAAGTAATTTCGATTACAGAACTAATCCTAAGAATAAAATTATTGACGTAGAAAGGCAGACATATTTGAACAGTTAAATGATAATCGGACCTAAGTTATTTACAGTTTTCTGACTTGCATAATATAAGCAAGGACAATGTTCAGTTACAATGACTAATATGAACTGTTCCCTCTAGTGACGAAATTTCGGAGGTTAAGAAAATAACTTTTCTTCAGCTGGATGCAAGCTACACGTTACTACAAAAGACTTGCCTAAAATAAACAACCCTGCACTAGAGATACCGGTACTGTTAAATCATTATAAGATTTCATAACAGTTCCTTAAAAATTCCAAGCTACTATATACATGATAGGATAAGCATTATATAAGCTTTCTACATACCCTTCCAATAGGTACGTAAGTTACCTACACATTATAACTAAGCTAAAATCTATTTTGAAAGCACGAATGACGAATGCATTCCGAAGGCATGTTGCCACAGTGCTGCCCCACTGACCCGTTAAGAGTACCAGGGGTAATACGATTCACTGGATACCCAGCTAAAAAGAAATCCTCATATGAGCTGAAGACGGAAACTATCGAACTATAGTCCTCCACATGACGGTGGCGATTATACTAAAACTTGAAATAAACTTGATACCAATTTTGACTGTTATTACTTGGAAACCAGTAGTAGGGATGAAAGAAAAAGATAGCGAGGCTCTAAATCCATTGTGACCGGACGCTGCTTAGGTCTTCTGACGTCTTTTGAGGACAGTAGTACGGAAAAATGACGGAGCTAAAACACGTAATTTACCTACCGACCGATAGGTGTTACTACTATGCAGTGTTGGGCAAGTTACTTTTAAAAAGTAACGCGTTACCAGTTACTTTACTCGCTTTCAAAAGTAACGCGTTACGTTACTTTGGCACCGGTTCTTGCATCTTTTGTATTGATACTGTGGAAAGAAAACTGGTGGAAATACCAATTTTTTTTAACCTTATTATATACAAACCCAACACATGCATACCTACAAATATATTAAACCTTAGACTTTGAAAAATCTAGAAAAATTCTAAGAAATATTTCTATTTTGGCAAGGAATTGTATTTGTTTCTTTGCAAACAGATGAAAAAGTAACTCTTTACCCGTTACAGTTACTTTCAAAATATTGTAACGCGTTACTTGCGTTACTTTACTCACCAGTTCTGCTACTACGCAACGATCGCTCTTAGTTCAAATGATTGTGAACTTCACGATCGATTAACATCATCTCTTCCTTCACACTACTAGACCCAGCACACGAAACCAAAGAACGATTGCGGCAGGGTATTTGTGAAGTGCACAGGAAAAGGATGGCGAGTCGAAACGGTCGAATATGGTAGTAAGACAACATTTGGCATATGAAATGTGGTGGCGAGCCATCAGGCAATCAGAAGCAGGGCAAAGACAGGCCGACGTGGCTAGATGGCTCAATGTCCGACCTTCGGTGGTCTGCAGGCTGTGGAACACACTCCACACAACACAAAATACCTCGTGGAAATGCAGTAGAGGCTGACAGCGTGTAACATCGGCCATTGCTGAAGGATAGGTCAACATCTAGTTTTCTGGTCGAAGAAACAGATTCACCGCATCAACTTAACTGTGTGCAGACGTTGTTGCCAGCGGACGAAATAGTAACAAGTACGGTTCGCAGTCGACTACACGCACGTGCCATAGCTGAGTCACTTAATTGTGCAGCAGTGTGTAGAAGGAGAATGGTCTACTCCACGTTTTGTAAGTGTGGCTTGTGGTTGATCATGGCAGTGTCGGAGGACCACATACGGCATGTCATACTGTATGAATTTCACCAAGGACATCAAGCCAGCGCAGCGGCACGAAACATCAATGCCGTATATGATCAGGGTGCTGTTGATGTGCGAAAGTGCCAGAGATATTCCCAGAGGTTTCGATGTGAGGACACCAGCTTCATCGATGAGCCACGAGAAGGGAGAGCTGTGCAGTTGGACAACGGTGCCCTCCGAGCAGCGGTGGAGGCAAATCCAATGCAAACTGTTGAAGAACTGGCCAGCGAACACCTTGCCACCCATTTGACCGTTCGTCATCATCTGCAGAACCTTGGTTACGTGTCGAAACTCGGAAAATGGGTACACTATGCGTTAACGCCTCAACAGAAGCAGCAGCGAGTTGACATCTGCAGTTCCCTGCTCGCCCGTCACAAACGTGAGCCACTGCTGGACAGAATGGTGATATGGGAATGAGAAGGGGGAGAGGGGAAGCGCAGGAGCTATGCCAAAACAGTATCTCCACCCCTGCACAGTGATGTTGATTGTTTGGTGGGATAAACCATTTTGAGCTCTTGCCACGTAATCAGACCATCAATGCAGATGTCAACTGTCAGCAGCTTGAACACCTACGGACTGTATCGTTGGAGAAATGTCCTGCTCTAGTTAAAAGCAAGGGTGTGATCATCCTCGGTGATAACACGCGTCCGCAAACGGCAAAATGGACCAGTGCTCAGATCGAGGAATGTCGCTGGGAGAAACTTCCCCACCCGGCGTTTTCACCAGATCTTGCACCAACAGACTGTCTTTTCGCAGCCTACAAAGCCACCTTTCCGGGAAAACACTACAAAATGAGGATGACGTGCGACGAAAAGTGACCTACTTCTTTGCCTCCAAAACCGGTGACTTCTTTCAGCGGGGGATTCAACAACTGGTTGACAGGTGGCAGAGTGTTGTGTAGACCTGGAGTCCATTTTCCTGACTAACTGTAGTGTTCCAAGTAAATTATCATTCTTTACCTCACGGTGCAAAAATACGACATTATTTATGGGATAATCTGGTATATGGCTTATGTGTAGTGGTTATTTAGTTATAAGTAATATTTGAGAACCAGCATTTGCTGACTTTCATTCTGCTGTCTGATGTTCATTTGTTTCTTATGAGCAGTGCATTAACCTAAATAAACTATTTACGCGGGTGAGTGCACAGGAATCGTTGTTTCTACAACTAATATTCTTAAAGCATGACTGAAGTAGGGATGTACCGATATCACTTTTCCACCGATACTCTTAGAAAAAAATCCTATATATTATAAGACATTTTCAAAATAATGAATTTATCAACATTGTAATAATATATATTAGATATAAGGCCAAAATTTTACATACAAAAATATAAAGCAGAATTTCATATTACGTTAGACACAGAAAATATATTATCAAATTGAGTACAGAACTGTCATTTGTACTCCTGGGCACTATAGGAGGTAAAGGCGGCTGAGCGTGGGACTGACCAGTGACCACCCACTTCACCTTATGCCATAGGTCGAGAATGTGTGGAGTCCCCCATGCGCCGTTCCCGGCGCGTGCGCATTGTACAGGGAACTCCGTTACCTTTTCTAATATGTAAGTAAAGACTAAAGGGAAAATACTGACAAAGTGAGCGTAGGCAGTAGAGTGGTTCACTTGCAAAGCATTTTGTTCTTAATCGAAACCTCTGACTCGTTTGAGATCCGAAATTCGAATCCCGGGTGTGCCTTCCTGACTGAAGTTACCTTTGGCTTTCCTTCAGTTACTACTACTTCATTCTAACATGAGCTACTATTTTGGCATGGACGGACTAAAAATATCATTTGAGTAGTGCAAATCAAAGGCGTACACATGCATAAAGAAATCGATTATACCATCGATAATCATTTAGACGAATTTTAAGTCTAAAGAGATCCACGAAAGATGAATGTCACTGTTGTTAATATTAAACAAATTAAAAATAATTTGTATCGGTATCAGTGTCCATTTGCCGATACCGATAATCCAAAAAGTGGCCGATATCACCGATACCGATATATCGGTACATCCCTAGACTGTAAGTGCCTACAAACAGTGGCGAAGATCTCACTGTTTGACCGTATCAATTTCAAGCTGCTGTGCACTTGAAGTAAAATAGGAGAGATAACTGGTGGTTTCCTACAGACACGTACTAGAAAGAGAAACTGAAAGGAACAACGACTCCAAGTCCGCTTCTGGTTAGAAGTGAGGAAACTTGCCACAAAAATCTACGAATTTTTGCAGTAAGCGTTTGGAAAGAATTGTGAAAGTCGTACAAGCATGTCTGAAAGGTATCATAAATTCTGTCACAAGGTTTCAATGAATGGACAACGTGAGCTTAGAAATACTGTAATATCCTGAGTATGTGATACACCGATACACTGAAATTACAAAGCAGGACTTACTTTTCAAATTCCTTTGACGTGCACATAGTCCCGAATTGAATTCGAATTTTATGTAAGACCTTTTGGCTCAGGCCGAATGAATGACGAGAGAATTTATGGAATGAAGAAAGTGGGAGGAAACGAGAGAACCCCGATAAAACCCACGCACCTGAGGTGAGCGCTCTACCACTAAGCCACCGCGGCCCACACTTAGTCCCGAAGGAAGCTGCCACTATCCGCACCTAAGAGCGCTTCAAACTGGCGATACTGGGGTGTCATTTCCTGCCGACCATGTCCTGTAGCACAGATCACAATTTGTAGTCTAGAGAGTTGAGATCTCGACTGCAAAGGGCCGACTGCAAGGAGAAATTAAGTCCGGCGCATGTTGTTGAAGCCACTGCTGGGTTGTGCATGCCTTGTAGGCCGGTGCCGAGCCTGCTGGAAGCTCCAGTCCTGACCACGAAACAGTGTGGTGCTGCGGCCCTTCAACACTGACTGCAGCTCCTGATAGACCCTGGTTGATGTCTTCACCTCTTACTCACAGAAATGGAGCTCAGTGGTGCCATCATAACACACACACATCACCACGACGCAGTATAATGGCCCTTTGGACCCTTGGTGTATTCTCATTAACTCCACGGGAACTTATAGTATATACCTCGTAGTTTTGCGAGTTGAATGCCTCCTCCACAGTGAAAACTTTTCCGTTGGTAAACAGAAATTTTCTGTGGCCATTGTAGTTCCAGGAGGCACTTTGCTTTTACTGCTCGCTGCCGCTTTAACTCTGGTGTGAGGCGGTGCCCTTACGTCGCTTGTAAGCTTGCAGTCCCAGGTCACTTCTCAACACGCCAGACAGATATTTTGGAAAGGTTCGTGTCACGGGCCATCACCTACAGTTTCCATACAGGATTTAGAGAGATGCGCGCCGCTACTGGTTTATATGGTGCGTCACCGTCTCTGTTTGGGGCGACTTTGTACTGTCCCTGTTTCACGAAGCGCTGGATTGCACGATACACGAGCCTCATAGTGATTTTCATTCCTACCTTATGCAGTGCTAGTACAGCCAAACGGTTTTCGTAATCACCCCCATTCCATCGTGAACGAGTATTCCACCCTTCCTTTCGCGTCTACAGATCAACTATCAATGAGTCATGCTTTCAAGGCCCCCAGGGCGCGTTGCTGTCCTTGACCACTACCCCAACCCCTTTTCAAGATTGTGACATAATTTATGGTATAACTAGGTATGTCCTAGAGACCTGCACGGGACGAATTTTTCGGCCCAAGCCCAATCCAGCCCGGGACAGGAAAGCTTTAGAAGTTTTTGGCCCGATAAGTTTTAAAAATTCTTGGCCCAAGCCCGGCCCAATAAATTTTAAAAAGTTTTGGCTCAAGCCCCAATATATTTGTATCTGGTATAATAATAATATAATATAATGCATACAAGCCTATGTGAGTGTTTGAACAATGTGATGCACTTAGATTTGCTAGTAATTTTATTTCATTCTACAGGATTGCCGTTTCAATTTATTTCTAACACAAAGGATCAAAATAATCCTTTCGCTTTGAACAGTAGGATTACTTGTAGTCGCAGGTTTCTTAAATCCAGCAAAGAAGTAGCTAGTCAAACTATAACTTTTATTTACAAAATAAATTATCAGAAATTTGACCCCACCCGCAAGACCTACATTTGCACGGTATTTAACACCGTATTAGACTGCAACCCTGACTTCATCCACCACTTCTTCCTGCTGGTCGCTGAAGTGGAAAGAACAAAGAATGCGGTTTCCTTTCATTTTTATATCAAGACAACAACTCTGACTGTTCACCCCCTGGGATCCAATGGTTGGATTGTCCATATTCTGGTATTGACGCGGACCATCAGAGGAAGCTTCAATACGCATACTGTCTTTTGTTATTTGTTGAGGGAAGGGCATGCAGTGACACGTGTGACTGCCGACTGGGGTCAACGCCCCGGTGAACAACTAATCCTCTACAGCGAAAGTGGAGCCGCTAAGCAACACCAACTGTAAATATTACATTGTTTGTAATACCTTTCACTCCACGTGGCGTGTACACAGACTTGAACGTTTGGCTTTATTCTATATCGTTTAACGCCCAAGCCCGGCCCGACCAAAAGAAATAGCGGAGCTGGCCCGTGCAGGTCTCTAGTATGCTCACGCTTCGACTGATCAGCCATAACTTGAAGAAAGTTGAGGCAGACGCGTATCTCGTTCACTGAAACTTTACACATGTAGGCTTTTAGAATACCTCCACCTCTACAGGCCACCTGTGACTTTCACTCTCTTTACTCAGTTTCTGGGAGAAGGTAGTAGCTATCGTATTTGGTCATAATATTTGCTACCAAACACAGTTCAAGTAAATAAAAGCGCATTAAACTACAGAATATGTATGAAACTTGTACATTACCTGATCTGTTACCAGCACTTGATGGTTCCATTACTCGTGCAACTGTTAGACGAGGCACTTTCATTTTTGGTTTTGTTGGTTTAACAATTAGCTGCCCTGATGGTACACACTGAACTGGAGGACGAGTCGGCTTCTGCGTCACAGCTATTAACAATTAAACAATGAATTTATTAATGAAAAATTTTCCCACATAAGTCTTATAAATTATGTTTCTGCAGAAAGCACAATGCAAACTCGTTAATTTTTTTTAATATTATCGCTTCGATCACATGTAATACCTCGATGACCTCGGGTCAGCGCATCACACCTTCCACTTCCCTAGTTTTCTCGTTCAATATATGTAAGTTCTTTCTTTCTTTATTTTCTTTTCATATCACCGGTTGGCTGACAAAACGACGTATCTCATTTTTAATGGAAATTGAGTTACAGCTATTTTATAGTGCCCCCTGTTAGCCTTCATCATCTCACAGAGAACGAATCTCAGAACATAATATCAATCGAAACATTGATATTCGTCGTTTTGTCAGATGACAGGAGCAGAATAGAATACATGTAACTCAATTTTCATTAAAAGTGAGATACGTCGTTATGTCAGCCAACCGACGAATGCTCAGGAAATCAAATAATATCCTGCCTAGAAATGTTACCATTTCGGTAACTTGAATTCGATTTACTTGTGCATCTTCGCTTAGAGGAAGATTCTCATTGATCCACGAGATTTATATTAAGCATCAATCATGATTTTTGTCTCTTCTCCTTTTGGCGGGAGATTATTAATCACTTTCTTTTTCATTGTTTCGTTGATTCTCCTCTTTAAAGCTATTTTGATTGTTCTAATATTTTAGTCCTTCTCGTGCGGACCTGTGTTCGAAGATTCTTGGAGCAGACGACGCTAGTTGAACCTCTTTAAGGCCACGCGTTAGGTCTTCCCTTTTTCTTCTCCCTGTCGGTGAGTTCTTTCCTGGTTTCTTATTGGTTCGCTAGTTCATGATGACGTAAGACACACAATATGGTACGCAAGGAATTATTAGCAAGAAACTTCAGCTCATAGTTGTGAATGGAACAAGCTGAAAGCGAGTACAGGAAGATATTGTAGACGACACTTTAAGATACCATGTTAATGTTTTGCTGACTTGATGCAGCTGTCATCAATACCTAAGGTACGTAACGGTGAAGTGAAATCTCGTATCTCACGTACACGGAGGCTGACGTTTTAACAGTGAAATTTTCTTCCCCTTCTTAAGAAGTCAAGGTGATGTGATTGAGTGAGTGGTAAAATATAAAAATTATTTAAATGCCATATTTACGTTTATAAAGCAAACTCTGTTTAATAACCTTATCTTGCTGGGTTTCATAGATACCAAAATGTTAAGTATTTTTTTTTTCTTTCCAATATGTTAACTTCGGAATTGTTTCTAGTTCTGTTACAGTCTTTTGTTGAAGCTACTGGACATAGAAATAAATAAGTTACAACCCAGTATTAATGAGTACTGTTCTCATTCAAGTTAATAGTTAGTTGAATTAATTTAAACGACTTTCATAATATACTTGTGTTGAGAAGGCACTTGACTATTTTTTCTTCGATCGGTCCACTTTACTTGCGATTCTGAAGTAAGTTTCAAGATAACTTTCAAGTGACGTTCTTCTTTCTTTTCTGACAAGAGTAGTGCGCAGATAGCATTTTACTATTAAATTTTTCCAAAATTAATTAAAATTTTGTCAAAGCATATTGGGCTTAAATTATCCTCGTACTAATCTTAGAGGCAGACGTTTCGTGGGTCCTACCATTCATCGGCTCATTAGATAGGCGGCTGATGAAGGTGTGGAATTTGATTACGGTGGAGCGGAGTACATTGTTGGCTTTCGGAGTGATGTTACAGTTTGGGAATTATGAGTGTGCACTGGCACTCTGCTTCGGAACATTCCTTCAGCGAACCCGAGCCGTTTTTTCTTAATGACTTTACCTTCTCTACGCTTTGGTGATTTTATTTCAGCGCATGTCCTAAAGTTTTCCTTTTCTGCATATATTTTTGAGTTTTGACTCAGACGATGCAGAGTGTGATGTAAGCGGAAATGATTTTTTCTTCTTTTACAAGTTTGATTTAGGTCACATACATTTATACCGTGCGTAAGCAGATGTGTTAAGAGCAGTTTGCTTTGCTTTCGTGCTTGTTCATCACTGAGAGACTAATACACCGAAGAGACTGAGAAAAAAAAAAAAAACACTTTTAAACGACATACTTTTCTTAAACAATTCATACTAAAAAGTAAAAAAGTAATTTTGTTTATGCATGACTCAAAAGAAAAACATGGAGCGCGCCAATTCAAGAATTTATAAAGTGGCTGTATATGAGAGCGCGCCCCATGCTTTTCTTTTCAGTCATGCATAAACAAAATTACTTTTTTACTTTTTAGTACGAATTGTTTAAGGAAAGTATGTCTTTTAAAAGTTTTTTTTTATTAATTTTGTTTTCGAGTTATTTGCTCAATCTAATATTTTGACCCATATCCTATAGTGCTGTGCAACCAGTGAAACGGTTCGTTGTTGCAGGCTAGTATTTATTTTAGGATAAAGAAGCCCGTATTAAAATATGCTTTTAAAATATATAAATACATATAAATGTATGAAAGTAACAATGGAATATTGTATTGTTGCCCGACTTACGTCGCTATGCAGAATTTCATCATTGTACGACGTCGGGAAATGTGTTAAATTAGCATTGCAAGATTTGAGGACACCACGAACAATTGTGAACTAAAGAAAAGAATGTAAGAAACAGCAGTTTTGGTTGACCTAACTACGTCAGAGAATCTTACTATGTTCTACGTTAAATCGTCGAGTTGCTGGTAAAAGTACACAAGTCCATTTCCCTAAAATTGGGATTACATGTCTAAAGTACTCAAAATAACAATCACTCCATGACTGGTAAAATTAACTAAATAACAAATTACAAGACTTCATAGATTATAATAATATATTTGCGATTCATTTGACATATTCTGTAAATGAGTTTTGGGTACTTTTACCAACAACCCCACGAAATAATACTTACTAGGTAGCTATTAAGGCACTATTCAAGAGAATAGTTAGGAATACAGGCAACACAAGGAAATCTGACGAACGAGACGACCTGAAGTCAAGGAGTAAATCAGCCCCTGGTGTAAAGTACGAGTACCAAGAGCGAAAATGTAAGAGGGCGAGAGGAGGATCAAACTATGATTCTTCTGATGCTATTAATATTTTGTCTTCTGTTATACAAGTACAGTGGAACCTCGATAACTCCAACTTTATTCATTCCCTTTCATTTTTCCTATTCCACCCCATGTAAATTTACCTCTACAAGTCGAACTTTATGAAAAGAAAGCCTCGATAATTCGAATTTTCGTTGTTTTCTGGACGTGTCATTGAACCTCATAACTTGAAATCTCCTGCTTCAGAACCTCTACAAGTCGAAGATTCATTCAGGAAAGCAAGCAGAAGTTTAGGGAGTTAAACAATCTGAGATGAGGCGTCAGATGCTCACGTCAATGTCAGTGTCTGCTACCCTGTGATCAGCGCGTAATTAAGTGTTTCATGTGATGGCAAAGCGAAAATGCAGGACCCTAACTGTAGAAGAGAAACGTCAGTTAGTTGCGACCCTCTATACCTCGAAGTTCGTATTATTCCTCTCAATAAGACGAATCTCGTTTAGTCCAAATATTCGTTAACCCGAATTTTATCTTTTTCCCTTCAGATTCGAGTTATCGAGGTTCCTCTGTAGTAATGAGGTACGTGCTACGAACGTAATTTGAACATTAAACATTTGAAATATTTAGCATTCTACATTGTAACATACATGGATATTATATGAGTATATATTACTGCATTAGGAAAGAAATTATATTGCACGTTTGGAGACATTGTACATAGTAACGAAATATTAGAAATAGCTTAACGTACTAAAAGTATGAAACTTTGGCACTACTTAGTTAGAGTAGTCTACTATTACACTGGCTGTCTTGCACTGTAGTATTACTATAGTACTATTATACAAATAGGTATACCACTCTACAATTATTACCACTCTTACTTACATTATTCATATTGACAGAAATGTAACACCTTATTAATAAGCAGCAGTAGCATCTTAAGTATGACCACTATGCTACAAATAGTATTTCATAATGGAACATTGCAGCACTACATAATAGTAGTGATGATATATACTGATGATGATAAGATTAGTTGTATTACAAGTAGTATAATAAATCTGGTACATCCACCATAGTAAAAGTACTTGTAGTAATAATACAACTACTACAGTTGTATACTATACTAGTATCAATACTACAATCACTATACTTGTACTAATAGTAGCATTAATAGAATTATTACAATACTAGTAGCTCTACTGCAACCACAAATGTTGATAGTAGTAGGACTGTTCTTTCGCGATTAATCGGTTAAGTCTGGGAACAGAAGCTCCAAGTCGAAATTATGCTATAGTAGCATAATTTCACACCTGGCATCATTGTATGACTCAGCTTATTAGGAAGTCACTATACCACTCTTTTCCATGATTAGGAAAGAAGAAGAAAGGAAGGGAATATTTCAATTCTTTCAAGCGTTTCAATTCTACTCGATGCACACCTCTATCTGTGGTTTGGATTTTCGAAGTATTTCTTTTTCAATAAAAGTAATTAAGTTCATTTGTAGCTTTCAACCCAGGAAAAAGTTCTGAGTCTTCGGATGAAACTGAGACGTTAATTATAAAGGCCTTTGTATTTAACGTCTGTTTCATCTGAAGAATCAATACGTTTTCCTAAAATGTTCTTTCTATATGGGATTTTGTTACGTAAGATCTTTGAAAAGAGACGAACATATTACGAATTCTCGAGGATCCTCAAAACGGCTTTTCATTCATAATGCTGAAAACATTAAGCTGGGTTATTTATACAACGGCAAATGTTATTTAACTTGTGCTGGTACGCGTGAATTGCATACAATTGAACTGAATTTATTTACGGCCTTTAGGCATTTATGGGTCAGGCCAGGAAATTGCCTACAACACATGGCAAATATTGGTATCGACCTATTATTACCTCCTATCAATCGATGCCAATTTTGTGTTTTTCACAATAATCTAGATTATTTTACGATTTCAATTTCATCTTAGAAACTTACCGAGAAGTTTCACAGTTATTTGGTCAAGTTAATATTTTCATTGACGAACTATCTACAGTACACTGATATCTTTAACTACCATCAATTACTTGGTTCCTAAATCTTTGCTGCATTGACATATTTAAAAATCAATTTTACACTTACCAACAAATTTACACTTCCTAAGCAATTCTAAATGAGTCCAGAAAAGTTCTCCTGGGTCGTGAGGTACTTTCTGCCGAAATTCTGATACTTTCATATCACACAATTCTTTTCCTGTAATATTCCAATCTGTTAAACTTATTCCTACTAGATTAAACTGACGAACAGCCCACTGTAACCAGTGCCGAACATGAGCTATTGTCCATTCCGATGGCTCTGTAAAAATAAATATTTTTTTAGGTAACAGGAGCAAGAATTCGAAGTTTACAAACATTAAAAACAATAAAACAGATTATTTTGATTATTATTATACACCAGAACCGCCAAATACAGTCATGTATAAAGGATAAGGGATATGAATATAGCACTAAATATATCAGAGTATAATTCAACGCTCAGTATCAATCATTATGTATGTCAAGAAAACTGCAGAAGTTCTTCTGAATTGAATTTATTTTAGAACCTTTAAGCAACTTCGGCTCAGGCCGTATGGATGATAATGGAGGAATCGGTGGAATGAAGAAGGTGAAAGGGAACGGAAGAACTCCGAGAAAACCTATGCACACGGTGTTTGTCCAGCACAAAGCCTACATGGCACGAGCCAGGATCGAACCAGGGACCCTACACACCTGAGATGAGCGCTCTACCACTGAGCATATCAGAAATTATTCTGTTTTCCTTTCTGTATTTCGTAGCTAACGTTTTCACTAACTGACATAGACTAATTCTGTTTCATGTAGGTCGAGAGGAAACTTTGCAGAATCTGTTTTGATCATAGTACTCTGCAACTCTGCACTTTTCATGTTACACTCTGCATTCGTTGATTTCGTTTCATGTAAACAAATTTTGAAAAGTGAGGAGTAGTGGTTTGAAGAGCGAAGAGTGTAGAAACTCTGCACGATTTTATATGTTTCTGTTTCATGTAGGTTTATATAGTGCAAATATGTGACGGGTACTCTTCAACTCTGCATTTTATTTTGCAAACTGTGAAGGGTATTTGCAAATAATTACTAGTGAACTATGGCCGCTTTTCCAGTTATAATATTACTATAATTATTTTATATGCTTCGGAGAAATTTGTTGGGTTTGTTTGGCTACGATTCCAGTGATGAAAAACAGCAAAATTTTGACATGGTGAGAACCAGTGTCCGATTTGTACAATTTCGAGAGTGGGGAAAATTTTCTCAGAACGTTCAACATCGTATTTTATATCGGTTCATATCCCAAGCTTGGGGGACATTTAGGAAAACAGAGCCAGGGAAGATTTTCGCAGAGAGAGTGAAATCCCAACCATCCCCCGCTTCAAACAAAACACTGGTGAGAACAGTAAGAGAATTTTGAAAACCAGTAAATTCGGTGATTCCGCCAGACTCCCCCCCCCCTGTGGGGGGGGGGTACCCCAACTTTATTTTTTGTTGTGAAAAACCTATAGAAACCGTGCAAAACTCTACATACAGCCTCAATTTTGACTGTACATACACCCCCCTAAATTGAAAATCCTTGGTGAATTCCTTTTCAAAGAAACCTTTCGTCTATCATATTCTCAATTTGAATATGCCCTTTCTTGCATTACTGCCTGAATAAGAAAACCTACAGAAAGAAGCGTGGCATTATCTTCAAAACAAAGGGTGCTATCAACATTGCATTGATTAGGAAATGGAGCAGAAATGCACGGAATGAGCCATGTGAAATTTGTAAAAAAAAAAAACAAATTGTTCAGCATCTGGAAAAGTCTCACGTTGGAAACTAATGTTCTATGTTATCTTTGTTCCAGTATTTGGCTTGAGTATAGTATGCACCTTGTATTTCAATTGGCGAGGTTCAACAATAATGGGCGGCAGGCACTTCTATAAACACCTAGTGACAACCAGGAATCCAAAAAGCGTTAAGAAAACCTACATGTTATTATTACTTTCCTAAATACTCAATCTAGTTAATCACGAGGCAGAAACATGGCACCATACAGAGGATTACTAATTGTGACACTTTGTGTTATGAATGACACGTATTCTGCCATAAAACACGGACAGTATCTCGAGAGAGCAATAGCGAGCGAAGAGTGGTTAGTTAAAGTAAGGATAGTTTTTTCTTGACTATAGGTCTAAAATGAGAGGAAAGAGACTAATCTCTGTCTTGCTGACCTTAAGACAGTTCGATCACTGCTGCAAGGAAGGAGTAACAACTGCAATGACTGCACAAGATGTAAAAAATAAATACATATAGCGTCTTGACGGTCTGCTTCATTGTAATCACTTCACGGCTTGTTTAGTATGAACATTTTAAAATAACTTGTTAGACCTGGAAACATAAGATGAGGGTTAAACGAAGCGAAAGCGAGATGTACGTGCGCTTGTTAGCGATAACTATTGCTGTGAAGTGAAAACTACATCTTGTGGCTTAGGGCGGAGAGTGCGTGACAGTGATGTGCATCGCGATAATAAAAAACTAGCCCGACTTTAACTAACCCCTCTTCGCTCGATATCGCTCTCTCGAGATGTTGGCCGTGTTTTGTGGCAGAATACGTGTCATATCACAAAGTGTCACAATTGGCATTCTTCCGCATGGCGCCATGTTTCTGCCTCTTGATCAACTAGGGTGCGTATTCGAGAAACTAATAACAAGAAGTGGAGTTTCTTAACGCTATTTGGATTACTGGTTGTCACTAGGTGTTTATAAAAGTGCATGTAACCAGAAATAATGAAAACTAATAAGAATTGAAAAAGAGTTTTGACTAAAGCAATATAAACTCGATGTTCGAGTGACCACCAACTACGAAACTGCAGCCCAACATTTTTGATTATGTAAAAGGAATCTCACCAATTGAACTGCAAGGTGCATACGCTACTCAAGCCAAATAATGAAACACTGATAACATAAAACATTACTTACCAACGTGCGACTTTTCCAGACGCTGACAAATTTGTTCCTTACAAATTTCCAATCTCGGATGTCGTTTGCTAGGCCAACTGATTTTGCCCTTCCTAGCACCTTCTGCCGAGCCTCTACGTTTTTCTCGTTTATTCTTGAGAAAGGTGCAAACAGTGTATTCCTTTGTTCTATAATTATCTGTAGAACTGAGAATTTCTTAGGTTTTGTTTCAACTTTCTTTGAGGGCATTTTGGGATATTCCAAGCTCCAACTTTGCACTTTGCAACAGATATTCTTGAAGAGTTTGATTTGCAGAGCCAATGAAAAATATGAAGAAACGCGTTTCCTCTTCACTATGCATTTTTTGAAGAGTGAAGGGAGAAAGTGCAGAGTACGCGAGATGGAATGTCTCATAAACTCTTCGCTCTACAGTCTGCACTTTTTACTCTTCAAGATTACTTTGCATACTTTTGTTCATAAAACAGATAACAAAAGGAAAAGTGCAAAACGAGGAAAGAAGAGTTGTAGAGTTCTTTCATGAAATAGGCCCCAGCACAACAGTTGCAATTTACTGAAAAATCTATTAAGGCTCTTGTCCACTGGATGCGGAAATCTGCAAAATTGCGTGTTCGGACGAATATGCACTAATGTTATTCGTCCGTAATCATGCGAATACTCCTCGTCCACCGCCACAGTATTCGTCCGAATCTGTAGTTAATAAATGTTGATAAAACGGCCGATTCGATCATTTCTTGTGCAAATTCCTGTCAAAATTTCTTTTTCACCTTCCGCATGTGATAATTAGCATGTTTTCTTCTCCCATGAACATGGTAAGAAGTATAAACTTTTCGCAATCCATGTTTCCACGCCAGTACAAGTACTTATTCGTACGAATACAAACAGAATTGGTCGCATTCACAGATCGCAACTATACGCACCGAAACGGACTAACATTCCGCTGCCAATGGACGATGTCCAACTGACATATAGCTGTTTGGATCGTTCGTCTGTTAACGCGCGTAATCATCCGAACACGCAATTCGTAGATTTCCGCATCCAGTGGACGAAAGGCCTAATACCGCTCTGTGCAATTTGCCTGCTTTTGTGAAAACAATGTACAGGGATCCAATGCATTCCTTCGTCTGTCTGCACGTACGAGCTTCTGCGCAGGCTCGCCTCACCTCTTTCTGCGAACGTGTGGCTTTGCGCTAACTCAAGCATTCAGTCTCGTTATTAAGTAGGGTTTTAATCTAAATTCTTATGCGAATTTAAAAAAAAAATGATGTGGGTGTGGTAACGAATTAACGAGGGGGAACAAGTTATGTGGAGAATAATTCGTCTAATATTCCGATCTACCGAATCATGATTGTGCTTTTCCTGACAACTGTGAGTATACAGTAGACAGTAGTATGCACGATGATAACATAGCATGTATTGTAGGTTTGATTAAGAAAGTAGTTAGTAATATTTACAAATATTCTAAACTGGTAAATATTTGTATGATACATTTTCCCTTGTGATATGTTGTGCCTCAGACGGCAGTTCCGCTGTGTTTCGTTTCTTCATTTTTTTAGTTAGTCGTCACCCGAACATCGGGTTTATCATTATTCACTCACTCCAGATATTACATCAACTTGAAAGCCCGTCTATTAAGTTTACGAACATATATTCCTCACATTTGAATAACTAGACAAGCTACGCAAAATGCCTAAAAGTCTGAGGAAGATGTGTTGTATTTGATTCGTAGATTATAATCTTTGCCATTCGAGAAATCAGACAATTTAGAAAGAAACTCTATGTTTTTGTTAAAGAGCTTAAACGACATCCGGAAACAACGACTGCGCCGAACCTGATAAAGCTTCTCCCTCTCTTTCTTTGTGTGTGTGTGTGTGTGTGTTAAATGACTCTACAAGAGCAAGACACGATATGAGTTGTGTATCGATGAGCAGGAATTTAACCTTGACTCAGTTCTGTGAGTCATCACCACAAGAATGCGGGAAAGGGTGAGGTGACGCAAGCGAAGGAACGTGTTACACAATTAATCAAGACATAGTTTACGTTAATGTTTTCTACTTGTTACATCTGTTTTACGTGAAAGATAAACTTCGTCGCACTTAGTTGGTAATCTATCACATATAAGTACTTCATGCAACGTCACGTTAAGGCAGATTTATTACACTAGCAAAATTGTTCAGTTCATAAGCAGGAGACCTGACTGTTTTATTGGTCTCGTCAATAAAAATCCTTTATGAATAACGGAAAGATATTTATTAATGCTACGAATCTGCTGACACTCACTTTGTGATTGAAACAACACACATTTTTATAAGGGGTGATGAAAAGAAAATATGCTTTTTGATTAAATAGGTTTATTTCATTTAGATATTTACAGATGATCACCACCCTCAGTATTTGTTCCACTATCCATGCAGGGGTTGTCGCATCCCACTATCTCTATACTCTGTCCTGACAATCTCAGAACTAAATTTTACGAACTTCCCAAAATCCATAAACCTGGTAATCCCGGCAGACCCATTCTTTCCAGAATTGGTTCTCCTACTGAAAGAATTCCCGCCTTCCTTGACTACCATCTCCAACCATAGTCCGGGTTCCCTCTTCCTATATCAAGGATACCAACCACTTCCTCTCCATAATACATTCTATCTCTGATCCTCTCCCACCTGACACCATCTTAGTTTCAGTTGATGTGACATCTATGTATATCAAAATTCCCTACACCCATGATCTCGCTGCCCTTCAACACATGCCCCAGTCCTCGTAAACCCAGCTCACCATTTCTGCTTCATTTTTTAATCTGGACCCACGGACAAAAATCACTGGAAATATTCCTACAAAATCTTCACTCCATCTTTTCCGTGAAATTCACTTGGTCCTCTAGGGAACAAAGACTTTCCTTGATGTGGATGTCTGGATGAAGAACAGTAAACTTGAGACAGGCATCCACATCAAACCTACCAACAGTATGCAATATCTCCATCTCAATAGCTCCCATCCATATCATAGCAAACGTTCTCTTCCATACGCTCTTGCTGACCGGCTCTCCCGCATCTGTTCCTCTGATGACCTACTTCAAAATTATTTCAGTAACCTCTCCTCAGTCACTCACTGACCATGGATATCCCAAACAGCTCATCCGCAAATAACTGGACCATGCCAGAAAACACCCTAACTCCAACCGGTCTCCCTGCGAAGCTCCCTCCACTCCCAATCTTCTCACCCAGTACAACCCCAGTCTTCAGCTCCCAAAAGCTCCTCAAACTGGCGCACCCCATACTCACTGCGTCACCTGAAACTGAAAGAGTTTTCCCGTTGTGCCCCAAAACAGCCTACTGCAGACCTCCGAATCTCAACGATTCTAACTAGAACAGGACCAATCACGCCTCCTCCCCACAAACGTGGCAAGTGCAATAGACTCCGCTGCAGAATCTGTCCTATTTTGACTGGTCCTATTCCTGAACTTGAAACCAAACTGTTGACTCCTCTACTTTGGACACGTTTTTTGGACGATGTACTAATGCCTCATGGTGAAGCCAGCCTCGAAACGTTTCTAGAACAGCTGAAGCAGTTCCGTCTTGTCCAGTTCACTTGGTTTATCTCAAACACTAGAGTCACATTCCTTGATGTAGACGTCACTTTGGTAAACAACACTCTTACCACTTTCGTTCATATAATACCAACCAACCACATATAATACTTGCAATATTCAAATTCCCATCCTTGACACACCAAAAGAGCTATACCCTTCTTTCTTGCCCTCAGAGGACAACGATTGAATCCCACCACCATCGCAACCGAAACCTACAACCAACGACTCCAAAAGGCTCTAGTCAACCGAGGCTACCCACTTAACTTCGTAACAAAACAAATTCGACGTGCAGCCACACACAGTCCATCTACTCCTACTCCAAACACCAACGCGGATCCTCCGTCTTCAATCACACAATTTCGTCCTAAACTTACCAAAATCAAACAAGTTCTGCACTCTCATTTTCATATACTCCAATCTGACCCCGACACCAATTCTGTCTTTCCCACCAAGCCGAGATTAGTTTTTCAGCATCATCCCAAACTTAGAAACATCCTGGTCCACACTAACCCTTCGTCCCATTTGCCTGCAGTTCCAGTCCACAAATGTAACAGTGCTAGATGTAAAACCTGTCCCATCCTTATTATGTCTCTATATATTTCTATCAGCACAGCCGATGGCAACTTCAGTCTATATCCCAAAGGAACCTGTCAAATCTCATATATATCCTAACCTGCACACACTGCCCGACATTCTATGTAGGGGAAACAGGTAGTCCTTTGAATCTCCGTGTCAATAATCACCGCTACTTTTCCATCACTAACAGTCCCGATTTGCCAATGTCTACACCCACGCAACTGCATAACACTGAATTCGCTGTATAGCTATAATCCATACCTTATCTCCCACCACAAACACATCCACATGTCTCTGGGAAGGAGCAGTCATTCAGAGTTTGAGAGCTAAACTGAAACCTGCAGTAACCTTTCTCTTTCTTCTCTCCACGTCTATCTACACCCATATTTTCCCTTCAACCCTGCCAATCCACTTTTTTTTTTTAGCGTTTTTTTATACTGGCTCCCACTTTTTATGATTGACTCGGCAATCTACTCCCTCTTCATTTCATTTCCTATACTATATTCCACTTTTTCTGACTCCGTTTTCCAAACTAAATACCATTTTTCGTGGTGCGTTTTCTACACTGTATCTCAGTTTCTCGGACTGCGGTTTCTAAACTGTATTCCACTTTCCTGACTACGTTTTTCTTACTGAGTTTCAGGTTTTATTATTATTATTTATTGTAACAGCCCAATTCTCAACACAAAACACCATTTCCATAACTCGTTTCTCATCAGTACTTGCGCACGCGCAGAACGTCGTCAGTTGTTTATTATATGGACGTCCGCCATTTCCTTTTTTTTTATCTCTCCAATTTTCCACGTTCTCTACAACTGAGGATTGCTAATGCCGAAAATTATAAGTGACTTTATAGAGTATATTGTTTAGTGTGTAACTGTACACGCGATCTTCATCACGATACTACGTAAGTACAATTCCTTTTCTCTCTCTTCAATTTTCATCTATTATATTGCCTATGTAGCTTTCTCCTATATGTACTTTATATATATATATAATAAATAAATCACAGCCATATTCAATCCACTAGTG
>JAGDQP010010382.1:0-15173 GCA_022664845.1 Lepisma saccharinum
TTTTTGACGCGAAGAACTTGGCTCATGCACTGCCGTGCATGTTGATAAAGGCAGGCTATTTGAGATATCCATCTTAGGACTGGAATATAGCGTTGGTATAAAGAATGGGTCTGTATTTTGTGTTACAGAAATTAAAAGAGGGGTGGTCATTGGGTCTTGATATGTCTTTGGTAGTTCAACTTCTTGTGCTGTTATCTTATCATTGACTAAGATAGCCACTCCCCCTGAAGAATCAGACCTGTCCTTTCTAAAGACATTGAAACATGATTTCGGAAGTTTGATTTTTTCTTTTAATTTAGTTTCGTTGATTATTACAATGTCGATGTCATAATCCATAGCATATTGTATGACTTCATAATATTTATCCCTAATTCCATTGATATTTATGAATGTGATGGTAAGCTTGTTTAGTTTAATAATATTTGTTTTAGTTTCCATTCCCGTTAAGTTCCTGGTTCGAGTCCCTATCTTTACCGTTTGTCTTCATTTTCTTTAGATAGTCCTCATTGCCTATGTAAATGTGTCCCTCAACAGACTGAATAATGTTAAAGTGTTTATTAAGGAATTCCTCCGTTGGTGCCTTAATAATTGAGTTTATTTTTGCCAGAGACCTTGCTTCTTCAGGAATTGTTAGTGTTAGTGAAAGGATTGAGAGAACCCATTTCGAGATTTGTTCAATCTTTTCGTTGATTATGTCCTGTACTGTATTTTCTAATTTTTGTGTGTTTGTATCCTTGTTTTCTGCTAAGTTCTTAGTTGAATCTGTCTGTTTGGAATTTTCTTCTGTTCCATTCCTGAGTGTATCTGCATAGTTTCTTTGAAAATTCATAGTGTGTGAGCTTCTGTATATTCTCTCTGGTAAAACGTTAGTAGCTTCTTCAGGCCTCTGAGAGCATATTGATGCTGCTGTGCGATGTCCAAATTTTTTGTCCGGTATAACGTTACATGTATAACTGAGGTGCTCCCTTCCACATTTGTAGCAAGCAGGTATCCTTGAACACGGTTTATCCCTGTGGTATTTTAAACAGGTCCTACATGGAAATGGTCTTCCAGAATTTTTAGATTCCTCTGCCCTATAAATGATATGTCCAATATATACTCCGTTAGTAATCAATCTACTAATGAGTTTCGGATCCCTAGTAAACAACCTGACCAGCGGAAGCGGTCCCCGGTCATTTCTAATTCTTGTTACATTTGTCACCCCTGGATATTTCTCTTTTACTGTTCCTAATAACTCTTTTGTATCAGTTTCAATTGAAATTCCCCTAACAACACATGTGAAAGTTGTATTGGATATTGGTCTTTGTGGAATTTTTCGTCCTTCTTTTATAACTTGCATCTCCGCCCTTGGTCCAAAATCCTTATCCTTAAACTTTCCCAAAAATCTCTCCTGATTTTCTTTATTTGTAAATTGTACTCTGTATCCAGCGAATCTCGATACGTAGAATACTTTAGCCTCTATATTAACTAATCTTGTCCTAAAAATCCTTTCAAACGCAATTGGATTATGTAGTTCGTTTTTAACGTTTTTAAGAATAATAGCATAATTTATTGATTGGTGTGGTTCTTTTTGTGTATTATTTCCGTTTAACTGATCTTCAGTAGATTCCTCTTTTCTAGATTCCCCTTCCGATTCCCTATTGTTACTTTGAGTAGTTCTCTCTACTTCTGTTTCCACTAATTTATCTGTTCCTTCTTGTTCTTTTGTATTTGTGTCAACTTTATTTTTGTTTGCTTTAGTTTGAACATTGTCAACTATGGATAAGTTGAGAGGGGAGGGAATAGGTGAGGAAGGAGCAGAAGATGGTGTCTGACTTATTGGAGATATTGGTGCACTGTCTTCAGAACTTCCCTCCTTGAAATTCGATGAACCTGGTGAATCGCTGCCGTCTTCAAAAAATGACAATTCATCATCCTCCTCATCAACATTATTTTGACTTTCTTTGATATTCATTCGATTTTCTATGCTGTTTATATCCTCTTTGTGTATAGAATCCTCTTTCAGTGTAACTTGATCGGTTTGTTTTTCTTTTAGAAAAATTTCTTTGCTGGTGGATGCCTCATATGGTCTTATGGTAGTTCCATTATTAGTTCCATCCTTACTTTGTTCCATTTCTTTGTTTAGTTTGCTGTCTCTCGCTTTGCTTCTGGTTGTCTCTATCCTGTTATATTTTACTTTTCATCTTTGTTCTTTGCGTGATATATTGCTTTTCTTGTTTGCATTGCTCTTTCTACTTCCTGCCGTCTTTCTGTCTATAGGAACGGAAAAGTGGGAAAGTAATTGTTTAGTCTTATGTCTGTCAGTTCAGTCAGAAGTTATTCCTATATTAATTCTGAAATTTGTAATCTTTTACTGTAAAAGTTATGAGGTCTCCATTTATAGGAAAATCTTCCTTTAAACTACGTACAGAAGCTTCTACATATAAAGATATTGTCATTCCACAAGAACGACAAACACCACTAAGACGTTTGTAGAAAGATTAATAAAATTCTTACTACAAACTCTCTCATGCGTAAGAAAAAATAAGAAATTTTCGTTTTGTATGAACATTCTACTTACATATAATTTGTTTGCCCCATCTACTGACCATCACCAACATTCATGATAATTAATTAAGGGATTTTGTGATTCACACTGTTTCAGTTGACTGAACATCACTAATCGTTCTAAACTCTGTAGCTCTATCTGCTGATACAATATAATAACAAAGCACATCAGAGGTAGCATATCGAGAAAGAAAGCGTATCACACATAAAAGTTGGACTGAAGCAGACAGTTGATGCCAGAAGAGCTCAGCATGCGGATGTTACCACGTATTGCAATTCATACAACAAATGTGTCAATCCTTGTAACAGGAGTGCTTGGGGTAATGTGGCGTACCCGCTACAGCAAGACTTGTTGAAGATATTGAAAATATCTTGGAAGGAGCTGGTGATTAGCAGTAGGCTTCACAAGAACGAACTTGGTATGTGATATGTTTCAATTGCGGGGAGTGCGTTGACAAGTACATATTCTGAATATCTTCGGCTGGAAGATTGTCGGTGATCATTGTAGTTCATTGTTGATGGGAATTGTCATCCATGTACAGAGACTCTAGTCTAAATGCACTCCGAAAAAGCCGAACATACTCTTGCAGTGGCAATCCGATGAAAGGAAACTTCCCGCTTATTTCTTAAACTCAGAAAATTGCATATCTCCAAACGGCGATTTTTGTTGGCCGGTGTCAACTCACGTGTCAGCTATGACTCGAACTTTTTCACGTTACCAATCTCACGGAGCCGCGAACTGACAGTGGTATTATGTAAGTGTAACTCGTCTGCAAAGGCATGAACACTTTTCTGTGGGTCCGCTTCCACGGTGTTGTTGAGCAGCTCATCCGCACGTGATGTTGGTCGATGCTCATGGGGTTCAATTTGCAATGTTGTCTCCGGAACGCGTCATTCGCCATTCCTGACCCCAAGTATACACTGTTATGTTTCTTTGCGGTTTGTTGTGAAGAATGTCGCAGTTCGAATTCATACAGAAAAATCACTCGCAATTGTGTGTTCTCATGGTACACTTTCATACGACCCTGTTCAACAACACACTGCACCCTGACTGTCAGGGTATCCCAGACTGTTTGCTGGACGTATATAGAGTTTATGACGTTATACACGTGACCTAACTCTGTTGTGCTTATGAGGTGTGTTTCCCACAAGACGTCAAAGCGGTCTTTACATTCGCACCAGCTCATTATTAGTGCGAATCAATTTTCCGAAATTTTCCCCTGAAAGCTATCAATGAAATAGGTGATCTCTTCTGCATTTTGAAGAAAAATTCTTGAAGACCATAAGTTAATCAGTAGATATAGAAAATTAATTTTAGGATGCGCTATCTGAATTGGAAGAGAACATGCATCAAAGAAGGAAAACGCATGGCTACAAAGCTGTTCTTCTCGTGGTAGTCAACAAGAAAATATTCTGCTCATCACCCAGTGACAGCAAGTGACAAAACGAAATCTGTAAAGTGACCTTTTAAAGGAAAAAAATCCTGCGACGGATCTTGGAAATGCACCTTTTAAAACTCAGGATAAATCTTTTATTACTCGGTTGTGATGTTCGAGAACAGGACTCGAACTTCCTCTTCCCAATATCATTCCAAAGTTCCTGACGGCTATTTCTATTCAATAACAATTTGCTCAATAGTCCTTAAGTTCAGACATACTATAGAGAATTAATATAAATAAATGCAATCAATTAATTTTAAATTTACTATTGTGTGCTGTTCAACTGCAACATAGTGCTATGTTCTTTGTTTAAAACTCAGCTATCCTTGTATGCTATTACCACCCATACAATTCATTTCATTTTTATTTTTATAGAATATCATCATACTGAAGTGAAGAAAATCGGTTCTAGAAACTAACACTGAACCAATTAGCTCCTCCAAAAATAAGTACAAATCAATATCCATTTTTTCTTCTGCAGATTTATCATTAAGTTCAAATAATAGAGAAACGTTCTAGGTGAATCTTTGAGAGATCTTTATACATAAATATATTGTACTATATAGAAATGGCGAACCCCATAATGATGCGTCCGTGAACATTAATGAAATATTTGGCAATGTCTTGCCGTACATAGCTGGAGTAAAGAATTATCGTTTCAAATTGGCATTCACTTATTTCAAAATTTGTTCTGCATTATCTGCAGTAATCATCAATAATTCAGAAACACAACAAAACGTGTCTGAAATATGTAGCTGTATATGTCGATACAATGCAAACACAAAGCACATAGGTAACAAACAACATTGTTGCGGAAGAAAACACCAAAGGTCACGAAAGTTCTATAACCTTGAGTACTCTTGTTTTCAACATGCTTCCACATGCAGATAATATTACTTGGTCTCGGTATTCAGTATGGTAGCCCCGCACTGCAATGCATGGAGCACAGCAAGCAGGAATACTGCCAACATCGGTGTCCAGGAATGTTTGGGTGAATGTCATACTCCTGAAGCAAGGCTTTTTGAAGATATTCAAACGTTCTTGGACGGAGCCTAGACATCCGCGACACACCTCACAAAAGCGCACAAACCTGTTTCATTTGTTTCAAGTCCTAAGAACACGATGAGAAGTATAATCTCTGGATATGTTTTTGTATAAAGGCATCGTCCAATGCTCCAGTCAAATGTGAACGGACATTCTTGTCCATGTACAGGATCTCTTGTTTAAATATTAAGCCTACTTTTTAAATATGGAGAGTTATATGCAGAAATATAGGTTCGCTTATATAGCTTGTACCAATAAGCAAACTTTATGAACAATATAAATGATAGTAGAGTATACTTTTTTTTTAGAAAAAACAAAACCAATAACATCTCTTAATTATGGGTCTGATTGCTGTCTTACAGCTACTCCTTCAAATCAATGGGTGTTGTTTTGTCTTCCTTCTCCAGGAACGAGCAGTCTCATGTTTCTTCTACCTCTCCTCCTTGGTTACAACACCTTGTTAAATCTTTCCTAGGTGTGAATAAAAAAAGTATATTCCTTTTAGTAATGGCAATTTGTAATCCATAATTCTTCAAAAGATTCTTCATTTTTCTTTCGATTACCAATTAAACTTTATTACCATATATCAGACGAATATTCAAGTAACAAGTTCCTAATTTGAAAGTAAGTATGCGATTCTTAGATGGAGCTTCAGTGGCCTTTTCGCTTAGTTATTCGAATCGTTTACTTTCCGCTTTCTCTGCTTTTGCAAAGGTTACAATCTAATCCATTTTTATTGAAGGAACTCGCAAAAACACGTTTCAAGGATCTACCATGGACAAGGAGACAAAAGAACAGCAAAACGTTTTGTTCATTATAGCGAACTCTATGAGAACCCTCGTTTAACATAAAACATGTATAGTTAACGTAAGAGCATTCAAATGTCTTCGTATTTATTTCCATTCGCAATATTGTTAAACCTAAACACCAAAATCGAGACATTTAGACATTTTAAATAATTCGAAATAAAATACCTCGTGATAGAAAAAATTTACATTCGGATAATTTGAATTAAGCATACAAAATTCTAAAATGGATACATCTTCGTTATCAAAACATTGTTGTTCTGTGAGATCATTTGGTTTTATGTACGAAAAAAATAATATTTATATACTCTTGGTTTTAGTGTATAATATATTCTCTTTAGATGTGAAAAATGTCATTCAAAAGAAGGGAACTGTAAGCAGCCCGAGTTAAGCTATGTTCCATCTCTAGTCCTTAACGCATATGGAACATACTTAAGAGTTTCGGTTGTGTACTCTTTGATTGAAGTCAACATATCTTCGGCTTCTTCTCCCTATATAGCAGGCCTCAGTGGGGAGTCGACCTAAGTCACAATTGCCTAAAGGCCCTAAAAACATTCGAAATTCAAAATGCAGTCCAAGGAACCCGTTATTAATGATCATCAGAGCAACAGTGACTTAGTTCAGGTATGTTTTATAGTCGTATGTGTACTTTAGGGTTCTTGGTCCTAGGCTACTAGGTCACAATTCATGAAATGGTGGACTATGTCTAAGTCCTCCCTTTGCTACTCCTTTAGTTGGTAAATATTGTTAGTTATTTTGTCAAGTTTGGTTGGAAGGATTTCAATCGTTCCTCAGTCCAGCTAAAAATGTGTTTAGTAATTTATTATCGGTACAATATAAACTTCAAATTTGTTGTATTCTAATTGCTCTAAAGCAGTGGTCCGCAACCGGTGTGCCGCGGCACAGTACTATGCCGCGAGATTAACAAGTGGGCCACGAAACTTTTAAGACTTTGTGATTTTGCTGCTAAAAGTAATTCCAATTATTTCAATTAATATTTCTTTTCAAAAAGTAACAAGAAAAAATATTTATGAGCTTAAACATTCCATTTACGGGGAAAGTAATATTTTGTTTCGGCCTTACAATTAGTGGCCAAATCTCCCGCATTGTAGACAACTCGTACGTTAGTGTGCCGCGAGAGCGCCCTACAAACGATAGTGTGTTGCGAACGAACAAAGGATAATAAACACTGTTCTAAAGTCTTAAATAAGTTTGATTGCAGCCGAATTTTTTTGTTCTTACGTAAATGCTCTAATACGTATGTAATAAGGTAGTTTCTTTAATGTGTAAACGGTAAATATTTTAACATTCTAATTCGGGTTTAAAGACTTACAATGTTTGCCTCGAGTATGTTCAATTGTTTCTCCGTCATTCGTGAATATGTTTTAGTTGTTGAGTATCGTTACTAGGGAAATAACAATGGTTTTTAAGTCCTAATACATATCAAGCCTTGAGGAAACTTACAGGGATTATATCAGATTCCTTTCTCCCAATAGGAGGTTGTCACCACTCCAAATCGTTGAACATACACAGACCCAACGTTAATTATATTTACTATTAAAAATCGATAGAAGATATGCGAAAATCTACTTAACACCACGTAACGTTTTGTTTACACTCCCCCAAACTGAAAATCCTGACACAATCTCTGGATATTATCCTACATCCTTATGTGAATTTCGTTGCAACCGTATCAATCATTCTTTTGCAATTCTCAATATATGTTTACTGTTTTCTTCTTACCATGGAAATATTTTTTTAAGATTATGGTCTAATCATTCTCGTATGAGGCCGTAATATAGCTTTCAATGATTGAGCCTCGTGATAATGGAAATTGTAACAGGTTCAAAAGTTTGGTGTAGTTTTAAAAATAGAGTTGCACAGTACTTCCATCCCAATTCCAGAATTTTGAATTGTTTTACGGATTTAAATATTTCGGGATCAAGCCGTATTCTGCATGGAATATATCCATTTGCTCTTACATAATGAGTTAATGTGTGTTGTCCGTAAATATTGTTACCATAGAAACCAAACTTCTTTGCAAACTTCAAAGCTTATAAACCACCTCTAGTACAACCACCGCCACTGTCGCGAATTGGTAATCATAGGTTCAGAAACATATGAAGATTTTCATTAAAAATAGTACTAACGAGGGAACCTTCCCAAGTGATCAGCCGATATTAACATGAAATATTTTTTATTGTTTTTATTCGAACGTACATATACCGGAAATAACATTAAAAGACCCACGATCTGCCATATTTTTATGTAATAAATTTTTGAAATTGTGACATTGGTCACATTTGCAGTAAGTAAAATGTCGCAGTACAGCCTTGTAGTTCACAAACCGTCAAGGAAATGAAGCATTATAGTACACAAATATGGATTGGTGGCATAGTGCTACATTTTGATGTATATCTTCAACGTGTCCGCCATATTGGATGAGGGTGTTTTTTTTAATGGGAAGTGGGTCTTGTGACATATCAAACAATACTAGAATGTTCTCAGAAAGTCATTACATTTATCAGATTTGACCTGCCTCTTACGGTGTTGGAGTTTTCTTCCCTGATAGTTTGCCGCTGTATAGCTGAGTCCTGTAATATACTAAAGAATTTAACCAAAGTTTGCAAATTCAGGAATTTTTACTATTTCAAATTTCGAACCACAATAATTATAACTATGCAGTCATTTTCCGTCATTCAGCATTTGTGTATTGCCATACTTTATTTCCTTGTCGGTTTGTGAGAAACGAAGTTGTACTGCGGGGTCCACTCATATACCAAGCGGCAAACTTTCAGTGAAGAGAACTCCAACACCGTTAGAGGCAGGTCAAATCTGATACCTCTAATGACTTTCTGAGAACATTCTAGTGTTGTTTGATATGTCACAAGACCCACTTCCCATTAAAAAAATACCTTCTTTCCAATATGGCGGATTTCAAGATGGCGGACACGTTGAAGATATACACCAAAATGTAGCACTATCCCACCAATCCATATTTGTGTACTACGATCCTTCATTTCCTTGACGGTTTGTGAACTACAAGGCTGTACTTCGACCTTTTACTCACTGCAAATATGACCAATTTCACAATTTCAAAAAATTATTACATAAAAATATGGCAGATCGTGAGTCTTTCAATGTTATTTTCGGCATATGTACGTTCGAATAAAAACAATAAAAAAGTATTTCATGTTAATATCGGCTGATCACTTGGGAATGTTCCCTCGTAAAGGAATGTTGGACAACTTAGTTTGCCCAAGTAAATAAATAATCAAATCCTAAATTGCAAAACTTCTAAATTGTACAAGTGAGAATCGAATAATCACATTCTGTGATCAAATACAACTCTCTCTTTCAAAAATTCGTACACGAATGACATAATAATTAACAATACTCAAAAGGAGTTAATTCGCTCTAAAGTACTTTATGCTCGTATCTGTTTGTAGTGAGCTATTCTGATAGACAGCAAAGCAGTTTATTTGCAATATTTCGTTTAAAAAAGTCTACATACGGTACAGTGCGCAATTTTCACTGTATTAATTCCTTTAAAAGATATAAAGATATCTTCAAATTAGTTAATTTATTCCTACGCAATTTAACAGCTTTGTATTTTGACATCTGTTGATAATAAAAAGCATAAGTTAACTTTCTTAATTTTAGGAAATGAGCCAAAATGTATTAATATAATTTCTCAGCTATGTCAAGTTTCTCATTAATACTGGAAACCAAACCTTGTAGTTCATCAACCATAAACCTTACGATTGCATATAAATTTCTCATGCAACCTTACAATTAAAACTAAAGTGTAGCCTTACAAGAAACTAAAAAGCTCTTTAGCTAAGAAATTTCTTAAAATGGATAAATAAGCTAATGTTTTGTGTATTGAAAATTAAGGTTGAAAGTTATGTGAAATGATCTTGTAAAATCTTTAGTTATCGTCAATTTGAAAGAGACTAAAATTTAGCCAGCTGTTTTATGGTGAATGCAAATTGAATATTATACCGAACCGAACCTTAATACAAACCACGGAGATTTTGTGATTCATACATTCCCACTCTGTCAAATTAAAAAAAAAAAGAATCCTTTGATCTGTACTGACTAATACATTGTAAACACAAATCACGTGGTTGGCAGCACCGCCACGAAGGAGAACAAGTCACCGTAATATACTTATTTTGACAAGTCACATGTCGGAAAGTGTGATCACATAGTGCAACCAGCAAGTACAGATAATCGCTTGGATTATGGTTCGAGCATTAAGTGGGTGTTCATGCATGCACAGACAGTAAAAGAGGGAAATCATCCCTTTTCATTTTGACAATGTAACAATGCTTAGATTTTTCGGAGCACTCGTGGAGATGTGCAGGAAAATGCAGATTCTGATCAGCGTCATGTCCAGACTGTGGAGGTAGTTAGTACGTGCTGACAATTGAACACCTGAATTGCAAAACCTCCAAATACCAGGTTTTTCGTATTTTCATTTTTCTGTTCGTCGTAATCTATGTGTCAAGACTATTCACTTGCATAATATTACATCCTAACTCCAACTAGAAAACCTTTATTTAACACAAAATAATTTCACCTGGATAGAATAAAATCCCAAGTCCCTGGACTATATTTTGTTTTCCTAAAAAAAATACTCCGTTGGACTTGCGATATTTTGCAATTCAGGTCTTCAATTCACTCTTGCACGTTTCTGTGTCACAACGCCTAGCAGGACTGCCGCCTATATTATTGGCAGACGTCGATGGAGGAGCGCAGCAGGGGATCTTTCTAGAAATCCTGGGGCAGCCTGTACAGGCGTCTGCACGATAATGGGTTGTGTATCGTGAGGTTCGTACAATGCATTCCATTGAGAGCGGATCACAGGACAGCTTCTGCGAGGTGGTGCAAAAACACAGTGCATGATCTCAGAAACAGTCGAAACATGTAACATGTTTGGCTGAATCCTGGTTCAGTCTCGATAGTGACTCCAAATAACACGCCCCACCTGGCGTGAACCTGGCATCATCAACGACCCTTGAACACTACAAATGTAGAGGTGGAAGTAGAATGGTGCGGCCAGTCATAAAGTTAGGTGCAATTACACCACTCCTCGTTTTCGACCGCAGTGTCCACTCAACCACAGTATCTTACAATAATATGTTCAACATATACTGGTAGAGGCTGGTTTCGGACCAGAGTACATGACGAGAATGTCTGTTAACATTGGGCTGGAGTGGTGGACTGCACTATTGCTACAGAAGATAGATTTGACAACAGCGGCCTCCAGACAAAATCATAGTGAATTCCTCGTTCCTCTTTTGAGAGACTTGTTGAATTTGAGTGTATTTTAATGTCTTTAGTCACGTGATGCTTAGATCGAGATATGTATTGTAGAGGCAGGCGGCCAGGGTCTATATTGTGGATACCGTCCCGGCATTTGCTTAGTGTGACTGAGGGAAAACGTGGACAAACCTAAGCCAGGACAGTCTGCCGCCAGGATAGATCCCAGGACATCCAGGATGGTAAGTCAATGCTTCTATCACTGAGCCAAGGCCGCTCGATTTGTGAGACTTGTAAGGGGTAAGCAACCCGCTCCATTATTTTTTTTAGTGTCTTCAAGAAACCTTGTTGCGGGAGTGGAACACACTGTCCTGATCATTTATGAACACCCTTGTTGGCAGGACGCCGGAACGCCGTGAGCATGAATTGGAATCCAGGACTACTATTCGGCAAAATGAGCCCTACTAGTATTATCTGAAAGCAGCGGTATGAAAGCATACCCACGGCTACACACACCGCCTCGCATGAGCTTTCTTTTGGCCTCCTTGCAAGACAATGTATCGTACGGACCTCCGGTCATATAATATTATTTCATGTAGGTGCTTAATAAAGCTATTGCAAGATCTCTACAAAGATTCTTTGTTGTTGCTTCCCACGACCGTCAATAACGAATATCAAAGAGCCCTGTTGGATATTGCGAAACGAGGATATTCAGGGCTGATTACCGATTTACATATTCATACCGTACGGACGATACCGCGTGGTTGGATATGACACTGGTCGGAATCTGGAATACCTTGTACACCTCCATACACCGGGTTTTAATCGCCCAAGCACTCTATCAGTCCTAAAATCGTCAAGATGAGTGTGCTGTGCCACGGAACCCATGTTTCACCGCGTTCACATGTGTCATCACCTACGCAACTCGAACGAGACACTCCACACAGAACGCTGCACCTTTTGGCTTTATTACATTTTCAAATAGTGCAACGTGTATATCTGTTTCTTATCGCAACATTTTCACCACATATGTGTTTTGTGATTATAATTTGTAGTTTGGGCGGGATGAAGTCTAAAAATCACAAATGCCCTTAAATAATTAAAAGAAAAATATTCCACTTAAAAAATTAAATAGTTGGCATTAATTTTTAAACTTTTCTGGTAACATGTGCCGATTTCAAATTGGGCGATAGGAAAATTGTAGCAAGTAAGGTAGAGTAAGGTAACTACTTTTATTTTTTGAACATAGCACAAAATTGTCTCTCAAGATATCTTAATTGCACATAGATTTTCAAAACTCAAATCATAGCCCAGGTATTCAAGCATAGAAATTAAATGTTCAAAGCTCAAGAAATGCATAAATCATAAAAATTGTAGTAATAATAATTTTTGGAACAAATGTGCCTTCCTACTGCACAAAGCATTTTCCATGGTTAGGATATTTTGTTGGGTCTTAACTTGCTTAGTACATTTCTCCCAGGGTTAGTATATCTTGATGAAATCTCTTCCCTCTTGCGCACTTACATCGCCTCAAGGCTCTGCGAAATCATTCAACTGTGAATGTAGAAAGCAGAATAAATGACACTCTACACCCCATATTTTTTTGTTTAGAAGATTCTCCATCAAAACCTGTTACTTTGTCAACATGCATTACCAAAGAAGCTTTTACCACTTATAAGAAGGACTTCCAGCCTTCAAGTTCCTTGTTTGAAAGTAAGGATGCAAGACATAGAGTGACTCTCTGACTTGTGACCTAAAACAATGACCTTGTTTAGCTTACTTTAACTTAGATTTGAAGTACTTCCGCTTACTTATTTGAATGTTCTACTTTTCTGGTTCTCTCCAGGTACAAAGTTGTTTTAAACTAATCTAGTTTTATGGGAAGGAAGGCAGGAAAACGTTTCGAGTATCGACCGACAACAAGAAGACACCAGAAGAGCAAAGAGTTTTGTCTAATTTAAGTAACACGGACTCAATACTATGAGAACCCTTACAGTTAACATTAGAATATACCAATGTTTTCGTATACGTTTTCTGTTTGGAATAGTGCCCAACGTAAACGACAAATTCGAGATATTCACTCATTTTGAATAATTAAAAGTAGGATAACAGGGAAATGGGTAGTGACACACAGTTTTAGAAGTCAGATTTGAATTCAGCATACAAAATTCTACAAGGGAAATATTTCCATCTATGTTACCAAAACAATGTGACGCATCATGTCTTCTATACGAGAGAAACAATATTCATATATTTTTACTCTGTAAATTAGACACTGTTAGAAGTAAAGGAATCATTCCCAAAGCGAGAACTGTAAACAACTGGATTCAAGCCATGTTCCTTCTGCTATCTCTAATACATACCGAAATTACTTCAGAGTTTCAGTTGTCTTGTCTTAAGCTAAAAGTGTACATCTCCAGGATTCCTTCTCACAATCACTGTCAGAGGACAATCAAAAGACTGTTCTGTCCTGCTAACGATCATCGTCGGAACACCAGTGACTTATCCAGCAAGGACTTAATTACTTGTTGTTCGTGTTCTTCGCTATTTCCACCAGGGCCTAAAATTGAATGGAGTACTCCACACTTTGTGGAACTGTAGGAAAGGAGTGTGGAACTATAATTCTTAAAGTGTGGAGTGGTATAAATGTGAGTACCTTACTTTTCTCGGATTGTGCATTTAAACGCGTTTAGTGTGTCAAACTAAGTCTTACTGATTCAATACATTCATTATGCAATGGGTTACTAAATTCCATATAACTGCCAGTATATGATATTAAGCCATAGTTAATACGTATAGGTGTCTCCTAGATGGCAGGGAAAACCATTGCCAATTTTGAGGTGAAGGAACTTTTTACCTATATTTAGTTTTCAAACGTTTTCGGTTACATTCATATAGTTTTAAAATATGCAACTAACTGGACGTTTATCTGTTGTTTCAATAGGACATTACACTTTTCCGATATAATGAAATGTGTCGTTTCGTAGATGAAAATTACGAAATTACTTGATTTTCCAGTGTGACTATTTTTCTTACCGGTTTGTTTGCTGTATTTTATGCTTTAATACAATACAATTAAATATGTTTCCTAATGTGCCTTTAATCTTGTTTGCTCTGAATGCCAAAATTTTCCTACATAATAATAATAATAATATTTTTTTGATCGCAAGTAAACATGATGTACTGGACAGAACACTGATTATATGTCAAAACAAATGCTGACTAAACTAGTTTTTCTATACTATATAAAAATTTTACCAGTGTGGAGCTGTGATTTTGTTGAATTTTAGGCCCTGATTTCCACCCACATTTCCGACAAAATATGGATGATAACTAAGCCATCCCCGTTTACGTTTCCTGTAGATACTTGTAAAGTGTTTCTTGTCATGATAAATGAATCGTATACGATTTTGTAAATCAATTTGGTCTCCTGTGAATGCCATTCCAAAAAAAGAAAAAAACTTATTTCCGTTTCAAATATATTCCAATAATTTTCGTACCGTCCCCATCAACCGAATTTTTGGTTAGTTTGAGTACTAGTGAATTTCCCTCGGTTGCATCATTAAATCACTATTTCTTGATAAAACATTTATCCTTTAGTAAACAATAAGGAAGAAGAAATTACAGTTTATCTCAGAAGATGATGAGAGGACACAGGAAAGAGCGACGAAACCAGAAAAATTGGGTTCCCCCTGTTACATGCGATGCAAGTGGATTCTCAGCAATAAAGTCACTGCCATCTTACTAATTGTTCTCGCAACCGAGCTAGATCCTTAAGGAAATTGTTGAAATTTTGTTTAAGGACACTTTATCTACGTACGGAGAGTTGTTCAGGGTGATAAGTTTCTGAAACATATTAGGCAAGTTTTTAAGTTTTCTGAAGATAATTAGAATTTTTGCACTATTATCTTCTGTAGCAAAATCTGTATTCAACTTTCAACTAAAAAATCAACCTTTCAACTGTTCTGATTTTATCTTTTGAATCATATTAAATTTTAAAATACAATTGTATCTCAGAGAACGAGTCTCCCGCTTTACACAGCACTATATATATATATATATATATATA
>JAGDQP010010382.1:15273-55971 GCA_022664845.1 Lepisma saccharinum
ATATATATATATATATATATATATTGCACAGATCTGTCATATAATTACAAGATGTTTCGATGACTTCTGCCATAACGTGACTGAGACAAGTATTAACAATTCTTGTAAACACAAGGCGTCTCGGGACGGGCATAAGCCATAGTTTTGTTATCGCCCATAAAATTCATTTTATCTTATCTATCGTAAAAAGGCGTCTAATTTGAATTACGTTTTATTGTATTACTCATTTTATTAGTATTTATTGTGAATAAAAATATTCAGAATCCAATTTTCACGCTCTTCCCTTGGACAGAGTTACACCTTTCCCTTAATTGGGGTGCATCTTAATGAATCAGAAAAACTGCATTAAGAGAAATTTAAGGAACTAATTAAGTCGGAAGAACATTAGGAGAGATTCGGCCTTCAAGTATAAAACTTTAACCAAATTCCTCTTTCAAAAAGAATCAAATTTATTTCGAATATACCATATATAAAGAACACAATCGACAAACTTATGATAGAACTAGTTTCCATTGAAAGTTCAGAGACATGTTTGGAAGTTAATACAGTTTTATTTTACGGAAGAAGCATGTAGTAGTACTAAGTTACTGCCAAGGCATTTTAAAAGTGGCAATAAGTTGATTCACATGCGTGAAATAACGGTTTTACTTGCTTATAATTCTTAGTTGAGAAGTTGTTTCCATTTTCTGCCATCTATTTACCGCAATTGTACTTGGTATCATTATGATGGTAACTACTTTCTTAACTTCAAGATATTTATTTCTATTACACTGCGATTAGTTTCTTACACCGTTACGGAACTCGTAAACTAATATTTAAGATAGTATTTCATGCCATGATGAAACAAATATATTAATTCAGAACTGGTAAACCCAAACCTATCAAAATTAAAATATAAATTGCAATAATCCAATATAAATATTTCAAATCACTATGAATTTACAGTGATTAGGAAACGGTGCCAGTGAGAGAAACAAGGATCTTCCAGTGAAATCAGAAGCCCCAAAAGCTCTGCGGATTTTGGAAAAATCTTAAGTCAGACTGTAATTATTCTCTCAACAATTCCAACTTTGGCGGAATATCTTTATTTGGCGGAACATATATATATAATTTTCAGATAGTGGTAATATGTCTCTGCTACCGCATAACGCTAATTATGTAGAATTTGTAGGAGACGTTATTAATACACAACAGAATAAAGGTGCTATTACACTATCGAGTTTGCTGATCAGTTTGCTCGCCCGACGTTCGTCAGTGTAATAGAAACAAGGTCGTCAAGGTTTGCTCAAAGACAAACTTGGCAAGCAAGTGAGACAACTTTTGGAAAGACTAAAAGACTAAACTCAATAGCAAGCTTAGCGTTGTTGTAATAGTACAAAATAGAGTCGAGGTTCCTCGACAGTAATCTCGTTGAGCAAGCTAATCATCAAGTTTAATAGCGTAATAGCGCCTTAACACCGATACATTAGTCGAAACTTGCTAGGAGATAAGTTACACAAAAGCGGAGAAAACAAAATTATCCATCCAATACTTTCCAATACACAATCACGAACGTGTGGTTTGTTGACACCCATGAACTGGGTTTTCAAAAGCTGAAAAATTAAATATTAGAGTAAAACATTGTACCAAGTTTAATTAGGTCACTCCAATATCTAATTTTCAGCTTCTCTTTATTCCACTAATGAAAAACTCATCTTCTATTCAATGAAAAGCCAATCATATCTACTTTACAGCAGTGCAAACCCGATTTTTATTTGTAACAGAATGTACACATAAACTTTATTCCCTAAACTATTCCGAATGCTGATTTTTTTTCGCGATGACAACGAGTTATGCCCCTGAAATCCAAGATGACGAATGATGAGTAAAAAGAAATACCAGTTTTGAGCAGGTCAGTAGTAAGATTACTTGTGGTGAACATCTAAAAAATAAATAGAATGGAAATAAATATTCACGGAGAGACAATTGTCATAGTTGATGAGTGTGTTTACCTGGGCCAGCTCAAACCATCGAATGCTAAGTTGACAGATTAAATAAACAGAAGATGTAAAATTCCGTGGAGTTCGTTTAGAGAAAACTACCAATGTGTTTGAAGCGTAAAGTTTATAACGAATGTGTCTTACTTGTAATGATGTACGGCTGTGAATCTTGGACTTTGAATCCTTAAACGACTCAAAGATTAAGAGTCACACAAAGGAGAGATGCATGCTAGGAGTCACTAGGAGGAACAGGACAACACATGAATGGATTGATGCACTAACAAAAGTAGAAGATATAATCAAGATTGTGAAGAAGATGAAGTGGAGATGGGCCGGTCACATAGCTAGACGAAGCGATGGAAGATGAACGACAAATGGATTCCTAGGGAAAAGCAACGACCAAGACGACGTCCAAATGCAAGATGGTTAGGTAAAATGAAGCGCTTTTCAGGAGCTACATGGATGAGGATAGTAGGACAACGAGATATGGGGAAAAAAAAGGCAAGCCTTCATCCAGCAGTGGATAGAAAACACCTGAATATTATATAAATATAGCTTATAATTAAGTGTGTATATATCTTTGTGTGTGTATGTGAGAGTGTATATGTGTGTTTGAGTGTGTGTGTGTGTGTGAGAGAGAGAGAGAGGGAGAAAGAAAGAGAATGAGAGAGAAAGAGAGCGAACGAGAGAGTCACTGTCCTAGATAAGGGAGAAATTTACAGATATATCAAGAAGGGGAGCATAGAATAATTTATTTATTACGTACTATTGCAGAACATTTATTGGACTACAGTATACAATTTTCTTAAACGTTATCTTCTGAATAGTTAGACTTTTCTCTTTCTGATAGCACTATCGTTTTTACTGGCAAAGCAAATGAGTATTAGTTTCGAAATTTATGTTACAGTAGAAATTGAAACCTAACATTTCCAGATACCTATAAATACTTCGCCTATACCTTATTTCTTTCCTACGTTCTGAGAGAGAAATTGCTATTAGCTTGTAATTATTAGCTTGAAATTATATAAAATCATTTAAAAAATAAAACAAAATCGAAATAATTATCATTTTCAAATTAACGAAATTTGGAATCTGAACTCAGGACTCAGCACAATATTTTCTAAAAGTGACATCATTAACACGGGACAGTATAACATGTCCAACATCTTTGAATAGTAAGGCTCAATTTTTTTCAACTACCTCGCGTGTTATAGCTCGTCCTTCATTATAATGGAAATTATTGCAGTATCATCAATGGATGTTACATAATTTGAAATCACAAAAACAGAGATTGCATAATATTGTCAGGTATAGAGAAAATTCAATAATTCAGGAAAAGAAAATAGTAACACCAAATGAGGCGTATGCGCGAACAAACGTCTATGTGACATTTTGGTGAAAATGTATTTATTTACGAAATAAGGGTCTCTGATGTGTCTTTGATATGTATCTCTACTTCGTTTGATCATATTGCAACAAATAGCCTCGGTATTTAGAAATTTCTGGATGGAAATACACTACAAAAACCGTGGAACAAAAGTCTACAAGTGACTGAGTACACGCTTAAAATGTATGAATGAGCAACAAATTAGCGCAGCTGCTATTTTCTAACTGTTACTTTAGCTAAATTGATATCACTGCTACAACTGATGAAAGTCGCAGTTACTTCCTTAGTTCCTAGTTTTCTCCCTAACTTCGCGAAGAGTATAAACAATAACACAGATGGAAAAAGCAAGTGCAACGTTCTTACTTTATTTTCCATTTGTAGCAGTCATTCGGGGAAGGAAATATCGGTCGCTTGATGCCACATGTTTACACTCACGGACGTGTCATGCTAAGTCTACATTATGCCAAATTTCAATTCGTGTACGTGTTGGTGAGCACTGTCTTAAAACAGCAAAAACATCGGTCGTTTCTTTGCTGCTCCGAACTTTGAAAACAGAAAACAAAACAAAGAGAATACATACGCGTCAATACTTACTCTACAAACTAGTATATTTTCAGCACAATGCAGTTCAGTGCGTTCAAACATATAAAAGCATCAAAAGGTCCGAAATGATTTATAACCTGTCACAACTGCAGTATCTTTTTAGAACTATTCGCCTTTACTCCCTATTTTTTATCAGTGTTCACAATGTTGCCATACACCGAGAACTAAGATTATTTTTATTTGTTTGTGGGTTAAACCTCGAAATTCTGTGTTAATAAACTTCAAAATGGACTAATGTTCAACATAGGATTATGAAAAGTGTCATTATACATGTTGAAAACCCATCTGCATATATTTTTAAGCACATTGTAGCAAAGGCATGAAACAATACTGGAACAGTATATAATGTGAACTATATATTTCTTTTTTTTTAATTGATGGAAATATTTGCAAATAACCCCCGGACGTTAAAATTCTTGCCAGTATGAAATAAGATATTCTACTCGTGCTTCAGGTAAACAATAGATTCAATGTTGATGGAGCTACCCAGACCCAACTAAAACAGTATCGACTAAACTCTACAGAGAGACACGTTTACCATCACAAAGCATCCAGAAGGGAAATTATATATTTACCACTCAATCCAACAACGGATCTTGTTTAGGCGCTAGATTGAAACTCTACTAACAAAATATCTGAGGGAAGATATCGAACTGTCCCCAGACGTCCTAGGTTACTGTAGTTATTATATGAAGCAATTATAGTTCGGAATGAAAAGGTACATTAAATAAAATGTTTAAGACCTGAAAAGTTACTACATTTTGATTACGCACTGATATACGTGCACTGGCTTTGGAGTAGACGAAGTATAGTTATGAAATACCTCACTTAAATAAACTATAAACATTGCATCTAAGACAAAATTAATCTTTGAGAAAATATATCTTTACGTTTAATTCTCAACAAATTAAATTAGAAGTATCTAACTGCGTGTTCAACACCAAGCTTTTAATAAAATCATTTTTATTGTTATTTATTTCCTAAGGAAAATAATATCGTTAGGCCTTAAAACAACAGAGAGGAATTTGCTCCAAAGAAAACAGATGCAACGTTTCTTCTTTTAAAAATTCAGCTTCATAAGTCCTTTGAGAAATCTGACAGCAGAGACCAAAAGGGGTCGTTAATAGAATGCAATTGAATATTTTAAAAAAGTATTCATTACATTTTTATTTCAGTTCGAAAGTTTACAGTATTGACTATTGTATCTTGCTTCACAAATTATTTCGTCGTTAAGAACATTCTTTATGAAAACAAATCGAAAAAAAACTCCTTGTATACTGCCTTTATAGGATGAATGTAATTTCAAACATTTGAATTTTAATAAGGGCATTAGTTTTCAAGCTTGTACTAACAAAATTTTCCACAGGAAATATCTCCAAAAGAAGTAAACATTTACACAATACAAGGACACAAATCATTAAGGACCCCTCTTCACTCTTAAGTACTTTACAGAAAGGTTAGATCTGTCATTTTGTTAGGTTTTAACATTGACGGTAATTTCAGTAAAAGGCATGAGGATTTTGTTTAGTCTCCAAACATCCTGGATAATTTTTCAATGTTTACTACAATCTACACAAATAGCTTCGAAAGTTTCAGCGGAGAGAAATAAATAATCTGTAGTCCAAAATTTTGGTATTGTTTCTCAAGTTGGAAATGATCGTATCGGTGAAAACGGAAGCTAGCAAAACCCAAAACATACTGAACTAAACGGACGGATTCCTGGAGTGCAAAATTTAAACTTACTCCGGCGATCTTTTGATACAGAAATAATCATGCTAAAGTTGGAGCATTTAAAATAAACTTTACCCAGGAAAGTAAGAAAGAGTGAAAATGATAGAAAAAACGTAATAAACAATGGTTAAAGGATCTTATTTCCATATTATGGACAACACTATTGTATGATGTCAAGGAAGCACTGATAGGTCCATATTTACCGGAAACCGATCTAACCCTGCATCCCGAAAATTGATATTTGGACTACAAAAACCTTTTGACAACTTACACTGAACATAATTGAAACTAAGTCCGAAGTTTGTCACAAAAAGTTCAGAATTTTTTAATAGTTCCTGTCTCGGCAAACGAGCAGCAATATTGAAATATTCGTGTAGACGTTTTAGTTATTACCTGTGGGCCACTGATCACATTTTCACTTGTTTTGCGACCAAAATTTTAGTTCCATTTTTCAACGGTCAGTAACCTTTCAATACGTATACTTTAGGTTTCCTTTCCGTTATCTAACAAACGAGATAGGACACGCCCTCTCTTGACATCAAAACAAAACATTACTCGAAGAAGTAGTCAAGACTATCAGATCACACTTGCTAATTAAGGGTACTCTGGTTCTCTCATTTTCATCCACAAATGGAAAGGCAAAGTTAACCAAATGTTCAAATTATAAAATTCAATATAATATAAATGCTTATTAAAGATTAATAAATATTAAAGAGTAAAGCTTTATTCTAGCGGGAATTACAAAAAGCTATAAAGTCATCTACAATACCAATAAAATTTATGCATATGCTATATGACATGAAACTGTAGTACTTACATCTAGTTACATTAATTTTTAGTTGTCCTGATCATACTGTACTTAAGCTACTTCTCCATAAACCACTCCAAATACCATGGTTTGCATTCGAAGAGTCATGAGACGTTCTGAATGACTAGCAAAACAGCTATGGTGATGTATATTAGTAAATATATTTGCATAAAGAAGTAACAGCAAATGTAGATTATACTTGCTGATCTTGCTGTAAACAGACTTACGGAGCTCGTCGGTTGTTCATATTTGGTTGCATTCAGGTGGTGTGGTATCTAACACTGATAATGATATCTAAATGGCGTCGTCTGAACGGGCTGCGTTAGGTTGTATAACCACTGACGGATGCTATAAATCTGTTATCAATGAGCCTGTGATGTTTAATGAAACTTTTACCCAGAAAGCGCAGTAACATTGCAGTAAGTTGGCATTGACAGTCTCCAGATTTGAAGCAAGTTTGACATTATAAGTTTACTAACTTATTGCAATGCTGCAGCAAACTTGCTAGTTGACAGGTGACAAATATGCTACAACCCCTGCACATTAAATGTTCTATAAATGATTCAGATTAAACTTGTTACAATTTTTTTTATTTAAAAAACGTTGGTAGAGCAACATCGAGCCTATGGCGAAAAAAATAATTTCTATTGTCTGTATTGGGGTTCGAAGCCAGAATTTTTAGATTTGTTTTTGTCCGTCACTTCATCCACTACTCCTCATTTTTTTCCCTCTTCAATGAAGTTCATTTTACTAGAACTTTGTGTAGTATGTAGCAAACGTGTTACAAACCTGTCTTGATAAAGATGAAGAATATGGCGGAAAAATAACCTGTCTTCATTGGGAATCAAACCAAGAATCTTCTATTTTTCTAAACTTTTTATGTTACGAAGACAATTTCTGAAGTAAATGCACTGATATAGGCTGAAATCCGAAACTAGAAAAGCTTATTGATCCTATTTTAGAGATAGGAACCCTGCTTTGTTGTTGTTGTTGTTTTTTTTTCACCAGAGAAGCCCATCAGGAAAATCATATTGATCTGTATACTTTAATGCTCGGGTCGATGATATGTTGCGTTTTTTGTTTTTGTACTGGGTATAATCAAAGGTAAGTATAATTATCTTACTTGAATTGTTTAATTTATTTTCGAAAAAACGTACAATTTTGAAAATATGTGTAAAATTTTGAAAAATTCGAAAGAAAAGAAAGGGGGGATATATATTTATAAATAGGAACACAAAGAATCGGTTAGAAAATCAATTAATATTTTCTGTAACTCCGTCTTTCCAGTTAGTAATTTAACAGAAAAAATCACTGTGAGGAAAAATCAAGTTTAGTTCAATCTTGGTATAAATTGGAGTGCTGTGAGGGCATTACGCATTACCACTTCATTCTGGGGACGTTTAGCTAAGCGATTTACCATCGCATTCCCTGATGTAGCATGTCTACATTGTATTAGAGATAAAGAAAGCTTTTTATTCTTTTGTGTGTTGTTTTCTATTTATTCTAATCGCTCCTTGTAATATTAAGGCAGGGAGACTACTTTAAATTTAATGTTTTGCATACTTATTACAACGAATTGCGATGTCGTGTGTCTGGGCGATTCGTGGGGGTGAACTCACGTAGCAGCGATTGACAATAACTTAAATGTAGGGTATAGGAAGAACTGGGACGAACTATTTTGTTACAAAACTTAAGTATTGAGAATTATTTACAGCTAATTTATAAGAATTTACACATGGTAAACTTAATTCTAGCCTATCTATGACAAGACTACAGAGTACGTTCATTAAAATTTCAACCTTACTTTGCCCTGACGGGCCCCCGTACTCTTTAGACTTTGTTAGTTTCATCATTACTGAAGTGGAAGTGTAGATTTCTTTGACTGATTGACTAAGAATGTGCCATTCAAATGTTCAGGTCTGTGGCATATCAGCCTGACATTACTAGACTTAATTAACTCTACATTGCGACTTGGGACTATGGGGAGATGAATTGAAGTTTACCGGCTTGCGAAATAAATTAGTTACTAACCTGGAGATTAAACTTTAGTCGCAACATTGTGAAGTACGATACGTGGTCTGTGTTCTGGTAGATATCCGACGTAAGAATGAGAACTATGTTTTGAATCGAAAGTATTTAAATGAGTGACCGGCTAACGCCAAGGAAATGTTATATGCTCTGAACATGACGTAAGTCATCACTCCAGTTTCCTTCATTTTTTTCGATGGTTTATCATATATGGTATTTTTTCGGGGATACGTGGTTTACTCAACTTCATATTTTTGTTCCAACTAGACAATATCCGTTTATTAAGTTATCTGATGCCATGTTTTTGCCTCGTGTTTCAAGGCGTATCACCTTGCAGCTTCGCTCCTCTGACTAAGGCAACTGGAAAACACCATCAGCAACTTCTATGCCTTGTTCTTCTCATTTTATAAATAAAGTTCCAAAGTAAAAAGAAGTTGGGAGAGAACCTAAAAGCGAGCCAAACTAGTCGGGACCCGATAACCCGCAATATTATATCAAATTCCTTTCAAACGTCTTCTCTCGACCACTGGCTGAGCAACATGCCCTAGTTACAGCACTTTGTCACTTTTATTGACATATCCCAGTAACACCCAATTCTCGTCTCTAGGAACGATTCCCTACCAAAGTCACACGTCACCTAAATCAGCCTTCAATTGTTGAAATAGGGTGACTGGCTCTTTTTCAATATTTTTCAGGTGCTCGGTCATCTAGTGTCGTTTGAGGGCATATGGCGTTATATGCTGGTCAAGAAGGTGGTGCAAGTGCTGCTGAATTATATCAGTACATCTGTTGATGTCACCCGAGCACATTGTTGAGCAAAGCCTCTCTTCGACGGTCAACGCGAAACTGCCCTCGACATCTCTTCCACTATGAACCATTTACGTATTGTGTGCGGATCCACTGTTGCACCCCTAATACAAAACAATACACTAATATCATTCTCATCTTATCTTTGTTCAACGGCATCCTCCGCTTTACTGAGTGTAGTCTTCTAGTCAGTGGCGTAACAAACTGGCACTGCGCCCCCCGCAGCTTTCAGTTGTTACCCCATGTTTTCGAGCGCCTTTGTACCTTGAACCGTGTAATAATCCTTCAAGAATACAAAGGCAAATTACAACTCACAGTGGTACACGAACCGGGGGTTCTTACAAATGTCGACCTCAAACAGCAGAAGCAAGTCATAGCGCTCGTCCGTGGGTTGGAACTAAAGTAACAAATACAGACTGTACAATGGAATTAACAAGGGACTCAAAGCGATGGATTACGGCAAGAGTTCTTTAGTGATCTGAATTAAATGAAAGGGGAGGGATAATGAAGGTTGGTAACAGGTAATCAAGTCGTCAGGTATAACAATTTACTTAACTAGCATGCTGCATTCTTCCCTCATGGCCGTTGGAACGTAACCGCACACATGGTTTTAATCTGGCACAGGATCCACGACGTTCTAAAGCAATTGCTCAAGTCTTACTCATTTCTATCTATCCTTCCAGTTTGATTTTACACACACAAGAGGCCGAGGCAGTGGTACCAGGCCGTGTACTTGATCAGTATATTATGAATAGTACCTTCAACGAGGCACTGGCTTGTGGTCCACCTCCGGGCAGCCTACAACACCCCTTTGTTATTACTGAGTCACGACATACCCCCGCACAGCAGGTGTGTTTTTACGCCGCTGTTGCTAGTGCGAAACAATAAATGCTGCGTACTCTGTTCCATGAAACCCACAGTCTAATTTGCTGTGTATAGCATCACTCAGACAACAACACCTCTACGTTAACTCTCAAGCAATAACACGAACATGTACTTGCTATCAGAGGTCAATCGAGTCATTTGGGTGGTTTTTGACCGATTCACCGGGTTTAGTTTACACCCTGTAACCCGGAGGAGAAAACAGAGATTCAAGTTCTTTCCTTGTGTTTGAACAATGTTTTATTCGGGAGTGACAAGGACGGAAAATATTATCGCCAGAGCACGAAAATTACGGCTGTAAAATTTGCAGTTAATTATACTTCCAGACCAAATCACCGGGTTATTCAAACCAAACATCGGATCGAGTCACCTACATTCGGGATAAAGCCGTTTTCAGTTCTGCTTACTATATAAGGTAAATGTACCGATTATGGCCCTGGTTCTCAATATGGCGCCCCCCCCCCCCCCCCCAGATCTGTAGCTTTTCGTTGGTGCTACTAGATGTCACCATAAATTATATTCTCATGACAAGAAATTTTTGCGCGATTTATTTGCTTGCGAGTGGCTTGAGCGCCACCAGCTTCAGTTGAAGTGGCAAATTGAGCAAGGAGATGCCTTGCTGTTATTTTAGCAAAATAAGTCATGTTTCGTTTCAGTATCTATTCTAGAAAACCTAATCAGTTAATACATGCATAATGTAGCTATGTGAGAATACGTGAACATAAAATATGACTGACGCAACGTATTACTGCATTGTGTAACTAGCAGGTGCCAGAAAAAGTAAAGAGCTCAATAGTGCGCAATATGGCCCACCGCCATATTGACCAAAATGCAGTCATAAATGTTTAAAATGAAAGAATTGGGTATGTGAAATGTTTGTACTAAACACCCATCATCATAATGTTTAGTAATTATAACTAAGATAATACCAGGAAATAAGGAAGTTATCAATTTCAATACAAAGAATAAGAAGATTAAAACCAAAACAGAGCAAGTTTCATCACGTTTACTGCTTCTAATAGTCCTGAAGAATCAACACTGAGTTGCTCCAAGTCTTGTGAATCTTGGTTTTGTTACCTTTGTCAGACAGACAAGGTTGCAGACATGCATCTTTGCGTGTCGTAACGCAAATACGTTCATGAAGAGTGTGTTGGAATCACCGCTAAAGATCAAGGACCAATTCTTTGTCTTTCATGTGAGACGTGACTTTATAAACTTCTTCGTTTGTGTTACACTTCTTCTTATTTACCCATTTACTCATATATTTTATTCTTGAATATTCACTTGTTTTACACAAATTTTGGCATTTTGTATTAATACAAAAAAAAATTTGTTTTGCAATTTAACATAAGTTATGTATGCTTGTAATGTGTATCTCTCAATATGTAGCATATATGAATAACACAGAAAGATTGCACATCACTTTTGCCATACGCTCTTATATCTATAGCGGGCCATATTACATTTTCATACATCCTTTCCAGGAAGCAGATTTATTTTTTCATTTATCCAAATAGTCTCCCAGCTAGAGGGTTCAGTCGAATCGCACGAATAAATGGTCTTTCTTAGTGAACAAGTCAACCTAGTTAAGGGGGGCCATATTCGGACCTGCTACCTTTATATATATATATATATATATATATATATATATATATATATATATACATTCACCTCGATATTTAAATTTGAAGTCAGATTTGATTAAAATCACAACAGACGTCTTTAAGATGTATACACTTTCACTGAACAAAAGCATATAACAACACTTTTTTTTACAAATCTCTTAGATCACCATAAAAATTGCAGCTAATTCTATTACACAGAGAAACCGACTTTAATTCTTGTATATAAACCTTCAATGAATATCCTAAATTACACTTCTCAAGTTAAGGACAACCTTACGGAAAGTACTACGCGCACTGACCAGGGACATGAACAAACTGTTTCAAATGTAGATATGCTATCTGAGGATGGACAAGACTATTATTCTGATGGAGCGCCAGCCAATGATGCAGACATTGATTCAGATAGTTGGATACCGCCTACTAAAACATCCAAATTACGTAACAACAAAGGAGCAGCAGCTTCCGTTAGTACTCAGAATCGTTTTGATCCTTTGAGCCAAAATGATGAAGAAGATGATGATGATAATACTGCTTCACAAAAAGTGACAAATGGCAAAAAATCCAAGCCTCCACCTATATATGTCTATGGAGTAAATAACAAATACCAGTTTTCTCGCACCTTAGCTTCGGTTTGTAGAACTAAGCCCAAAATCTCTCACACGCAACAATACGTACGCTTCCACACGGAATCCTATGCTGATTATGAGAAATTGAAGACGTTCTGTTCCCAACAAAAGTATCAATTTGCTACAGAAGTTCCAAAGCCTGAACGACCGTTCAAAGTCGTATTGTGTAAGCTTCCGATAGACACTCCCACAAAGGACATTTTGGATGACCTGAAAGACTTAGACTTTCCAGCCCTTGAAGTCTCACAATTGTACGGCCGTGACAAAGAAACAAGAGAAAAGGTGCCACATCCACTCTTTTTGGCCACACTTCAAAAACGTGATGATAACCACAGAATCTATAAATTGGAATATCTCCTAAGCTACAGAGTTGCGGTCGAGCCTTATCGTCCACCAGAGTTGTTACAATGCTTCAAATGTCAAAAGGTTGGGCACTCTATGAGAACTTGCTTTTGCGATCCGAAATGTGTAAAGTGTGGAGCTGCACACTTATCGAGCACATGTCTTAAAACACGTGACACACCAGCTCACTGTGCAAATTGTAATGGCGATCATCCCGCAAATTACCGTGGCTGCTCTGTGCTCAAAAATGCCATCGCGCAAAGACGAGCTTCTAAGAAAACTGATACGGAAACTGTCAACACCAAGATCGCTTCAACTCCTAAAGCAGACACTACCACTGCCGCAAACACTAACAACAACTCACAAAAGTCATCCTATGCGAATCCGCAGTCAAATAAAAATAGTATACCAACAGCAAAAGGCAAAAACAAAACAGCAACTGTCAATCAAGAACCTCAGAACACTTCAAATACAAATTCAGCATCCACTTCCTTCTCAGATATGGGCGCTACCATTAGGAAGTGTTCCATGTTATAAAGGATGTTTTTTCCGGCCTCAATATCACGCGGATCTTCACGAGAATCCAACAAGGTTTAACTCGTATCCGGAGCGCTGAAGACAAATACTCCAAAATTGCAATTATTGTCGAAATTATTTTCAGTGCCCTTGATGATGGCTCTGAATAAATCGCAAATAACACGTCAGATCCGAATTGCTTTTGGAATGCAGATGGGGTATTCGAACAGAAACTTGAACTCCGCCATTTTCTCACTGAAAACCGAATCGATGTTCTCTTATTAAATGAATCACACCTCAAGCCACATCTCACTTTCAAAATTCCAAATTATACTATTTTTCGTACAGACCGTCCTGGACTCAAAGGAGGTACTGCAATATTATTCAAAAATCAGCTACCGACACAGCAACTAGTCATCCCACCATTACAAACTATTGAAGCAACCGGTATTCGCCTCTTCTCACCTACTATGCAAATCATCCTTCTGGCTGTTTACAAACCACCGGATATTCCGCTAATCCCAGCTGATATTAACACTCTCAGTGCTTTAGGCCAACATGTCATTATGGCAGGAGATCTAAATTGCAAGCACCCTCACTGGAATTCACGCATCCGTAATAATTCAGGTTCCATCCTCTACGCTGCCTTACCAACTCTTGATGTTTATCCTGTGTCAACCACCGAACCTACCTTCTTTCCTCGAAATGGAGGTAGGCCTGACATCCTGGACATAGCTCTTGTCAAAGGCATTCAAATTACTGATGGACCTTACGCAGTCATAGCTCTTGATTCTGAGCATATCCCTGTTTGTCTCACTATTCATCACACTTCTATTATAGAACACAGGAACACTCCTTCTATCTATAGCACTAATTGGGACCACTATACCGCCATGCTTGCACGCACTACCAACTGTAATCTTCCTCTTCAGACTACTGAAGATATTAACTCAGCTGTTGACCAAATTACTGCGAATATTAAGTCTGCACTTTTCTTATCGACCACCTCATCGAAAGCTCGGAACTCTAATAATCCAAACGTCACACCTTTCAACTTACGCACTCAAGTTCTACTCACCATAAAACGATGAGCTAGAAGCAAATGGCAAGCTACAAGACACCCTGAATACAAAACCATCTGGAATAACCTTAAAAAAAGAATCCGCAACCGTTTGAAACGCCATCTTTCCAAACAATGGTCTGACAAATTACAATCTCTTCCTCAGGCAAACTATGAATTTTGGTCTCTTGCAAAACATCTCACCAAAAATGAACGAAACAACTACAATCGTCCACTCCATGGTCCACGAGGCCTGGTATATGACCATCAAGCAAAAGCTGAAGTTTTTGCAGAACAACTGCAAACACAATTTAGCCTGAATCCGGAACCTTATGACGAACATACAATTCGCTTAGTTCATCGTCATCTAAATTCTACAGTATATAATCATCCTTTCGATCCCGCTTCTCTTGCAACACCTAAGGAAATTCAGTGGATAATCAAGAAAATTCGAGGACGCAGTGCGGCCGGACCGGACAACATATCGTCTCAAGCTCTGAAACACATTCCACGTAAACTTCTAGTCCTTTTGACTAGACTGTTTAATGCTATGCTACAGCTCAGTTACTATCCGCCACAGTGGAAAATAGCAAAAGTCATTCTGATCCCTAAAGTTGGAAAGGATCCCTTATACCCACAAAACCACAGACCGATTAGCCTCCTATCAATACTCAGTAAAGTATTTGAAAGACTACTGAAACATCGCTTGTATGATATTGTACTGGATAAACATCTGTTTCCAGATCATCAATTTGGTTTCAGACCGCAGTTTCACACAGTTGCTCAACTTGTCCGTACTGTTGAAGAACTAACTCTTCAATTTAACAAACGCAATCATACTTTCGGCATCTTCCTGGACACTTCGAAAGCCTTTGATAAGGTGTGGCAAAAGGGACTCCTTTATAAACTTGACAAACAAGGATTTCCGCACCTCTACATCCGAATACTCACTTCTTACCTACACCAGCGATCTTTCTTTGTTTCATGTAATGGACACAAATCTAAAGAATATCCCATTGAATCTGGAGTACCTCAAGGTTCGGTTCTATCGCCTCTCCTGTATAATTTATACACAGCAGATCTCCCTACCCATCAGCATACGCTCACTGCATCCTTTGCAGACGATATTGCAATTTTTGCCGCTTCACATCAAATTCCTTTCGCACTTCGCTATGCTCAACAGCACCTTCACCAACTCGAAGAGTGGACAACAAAATGGAGGCTAAAACTAAATCCTGAGAAAACCACGGTCGTACACTTCACTAAAAGAAGAGCAAAGCCACAACAACACCTCACCATCTTCGGTACTCAACTGCCTTATAGTCAAAGTGCTACGTACTTAGGCTTAGAACTCGATAATCGTCTCACCTTTCAGAAGCATATTCAACAGACAGCCAGTAAAGCCACTCAACGGACCTGCGCCTTATATTCCATCTTGAAAAATAACAGTGGACTCTCAATGAAAGCACGATTACATGTTTACAAAATGATGATCCGGCCTAAACTAACCTACGCCGCACCTGCCTGGCAACATGCTTCCAAATCACATCACCTACTACTTCAGAGAACACAAAATAGAGCTGCATGTATGATATCCGGCCACCCAAAGGACACCTCCATCCAACAGATTCATGAAGATTTAGACTTACCGCTCCTCAAAGATGTAATAGAATCACAAAACCGATCATTTTGGCACAGAATAACAAATTCGCCGCACGAACCTTTACAGAACATTGGCACTGCGATCCCTCCACGTCTCACTTACCGTATGCCACATCCGCCTTAATCACCTCACATGCCCATATTTTTCTTGAAGGCCCAACATCTAGTCTGACTGCCCAATTTTAACATCTCTTCGCTGACACCCTCACATTCTTAGAGTTGCGACAGTTGCACTCTAATCACTACACATACGTCTTTTCATTCCAGCCATCCTCAACACACATTGAAGGCAAGGGCTCATCGCTCGGAACTTCCCTCAGAAAACGTCACATTTTTCCTTCCTTCCTTCCTTCCTAAATTACCTATCCTGCCATCTACCAACTATTGCGTATTTAGTACAACCGCACTCGTTAATGTTCACCTTCACTTCTTAAGTTAGCCAGTCCCTGCTAATGTTCTTTATAATTAAGAAAGAACGAGTTATATTACGAAGGAAAATAGTATCCTTATTTACTAGTATCCTTATTTGGCACCACATATTCTAGGGCAGGTCTTATCAAAAGCCACATCTCCTCTCATCGATATTTCTGTTATCCAACCATCAAAACGATTAAACGTGATAAAAACAATAAAATAATTAATAAAAAATATCTAACAAACTAACTTTATTTTTTTTTAAAATTTTCGTGTTTTACTGAGAAAGGTATTGGAAGCTGGTGTGTCTACAGCACCCGATATGAGCTTTTATAATCCAAGATGATGATGCATGATGACACTAGATGGCAATATTGTCGTATTGATAATAATTTAATTAATTAGTTTGGCTTTCCTCCTACTTATTTTCAGAAAAAGAAGAAGAGAAAAGATTACGTTAAATGGTCATTACTCCCTCGTCTCCCATTTTATATCGTTCTAAAGGATCAATAAATTCTATGGTAAAATTAGCAGAGATCTTCGGTAGCGGACACACTTTATGTGGTTAAAACATAGAACGTTATACATTTTGCCACGATATCAATTCTAAAGGGAATACGAGCAGCCGTTCTTACGTAATTTGTGGAAGCGCATTTTTATTAAATACCGTTACCCTGTCCGTAACATCAAACTCTATAAACCTGGTCTAGTACAACCACTGCCAGTGCCACTGTAAGAATTGGTGATCATCGATTCAAAATATGAAGCGTATGCGCGAACAAACGTCTAGGTTATATTTTGCCTGTATAGAGAGAAACGGGAAAATAGTTGAAATTTGTCCGCAGAGCGGTGTGGCGCTGACTTATGTCATATAGACTTTTGTTCCATCAATCCAACACACTTTTTAAAACGACTACTTTTCGTAGCAGTGATAGCAGTAACTGCTATTTTAAAATATCTGGAATATAGCAGTTAAAAATTGCAGTTTAAGAAAAACCTTTCTAAATGGCTGTTATTTTCCCCCAACTTAAAAAGCATTGTAAATTCACCATTTTAGACTAACTTAATTTTCTGTAGCTCGTTATATGAATAGTAGAGTGATAGACTGCCATTAGGACTTGGTAGAGTATTTCATATTATTACTGTTGGACATTATTGTATGTAATTTTGGAGCTTGTACAGATTCAGTTACATATTCTCTTCGCAAACAATTAGTACAAATATAATTAAAAGTGAATACTTAGTTGAATTCTTTCTGCTATAAATGATAATTATTTCACAGTACAAACGAGCAGAATAATGAAATACATATTACGTAATATTTGCTTCGGATTAAATTTATTTATGAACTTTCGCCATCTTTTGCTCAGGTCGGGATAAGTTAAGTAGAAGATAAGGAAAATATTTGCCAGAACCTTACCGTAACGTCAGTGCTCCATTTGTACAATTTCCAGAGATGGGGAAGAATTAGGGAGATATGCATTATATGATATTTTGGGTTCTTCCATAGCCCAGACTAGATGTAGATATGTCTCAACAGAGCCAGGGATGATTTTTGCGGAGACGGGAAATTCCCTACTATCCTCTGCTACAAATAGAGCACTGCGTAACATCGCAGCATATCACTACTGAATCTGAGGGAGGCCCTGGGGAACTTTACGGCGGGCTTCGAATTTGAATATTTTATTTATGCCCTTGAGGCAACTAAGACTCGGGTCGTGATAGGGAAGGAGAGAGAATAGGAAAAAGGTTTCAGCCAGGGCATGTTGAAGACACCATCCAGTATTGTCCTGTTCTGACAGGATAAACGCTAAGAAAATAAGTCAGGACGGCCGATCGCTAGGATTGAACCTACGATCTCCCGACTCCTAAGGCAACGCTCTACCACTGAGTTGCGAGCTTCAAACCCATGACTGATTCGAAGGCCGCGACGTTACCGCGAAGCAAAAATATTATTGTATGGTATAATGAAACGAAACGTTAAGGAAGTACTGTCCTGTTTGTTTCTGCTGATAATTGATAGGCAGAGAAAATGACAACTCGTTCAGGATAGAATGTATCGCCTCGGAAATCGACACCAGAACCAGCTGTTATTGTTGCCATGAATTAGAGTGAATCGGGTTGTCCATAGAAAAACCACCGAACCTGAATTAACGTAGCCTTAATCTAATCTAACCAATGGTTAGTAACCTTTATATAATTTGAAAAATTTATTCTTAAAAAAATATCACCCCGTCGAGAACCAAACCCGGGTCACCGGATTAGCAGTTCGATGCAGTAGCCACATAGCCAAGAAGGCACTTTTCAGCGGGGACTTGGCAGTGTTCTTTATGGAGAACTGCTTGATGACTCGGCCATTAGTAAAAACATATAGTGTTACGTGGCCGATATTTCCTTTCCCAAATTACTCCTAGAAATAGAAAATGAAGTAAAACCTTTCATCTGCTTTTTCCATCGGTGTGCTGTTGTTAATACCCTTCGCCAAGTTTGAAGGAAAGCATGTGTAAGAGTAGCAGTTTCTACTTTTCATCAGCCGTAGCAGTGATAGCAATTTAGCAAAAGTAACTGCTACGCCATTGTTTGCCCATCCCTACTGTTTACTCGTATGTTACAAAGAAATGTTACGTGGAGACATTGTGGTCCAAGGTTTCTCTAGTACATTTCGATCCATTAATGTCTGAATAGCGAGACTCTTTGTTGCAACATGCTCAAACCAAGTATAAATACATATCAAAGACACACCAGAGACCTTTGTTTCGCAAATAACTCAATTTTCACCAAAATGTTACATGGACGATTGTTCGCGCACACACATCATATTGTCTCAAAAAGTGCAAAGTGAACGCACGAAAACTTTACTTATTCAACTACTAAAACTTTACTAAAGTGAACGGAATGAAGAAAGGCAATTCAAATAAGTTATAACACAAGGACAAACTTCTGGAAATTCAGGTCCCTATTAAATATTTAGAATAAAATCTTTGTTAACATCTTAGAAAAAAAAACAGAGTCCTACAAAAATAACATTTCATCAAGAAACTACGTTGACCCTAATACAACAATTTGTTAATAAAGGTGCATACAAATTACCACGTCAATTGTGAATCTTCCATCCAAGTGACGAAAGGTGAATTGTAGAAACATGAAAATAAAATCGACGTTAAATAATTTTCTGCTGATTAGACAAGCAGCAAACGAACTTATCAGATCATATGTATGATTGATGATGTAAGTGGGCGAACACCCATCCAGGAGAAATGAGTTCCAAGAAGATAGTTGTCAACAACCACGGAAGCTAAATTTCAGGTTCTTCTTAAGTTATTTTTCAACTCTGAATGCACCTTATAAAATTCAGAAGAACACTTTAGTTTTTTCATCATGCTGTCCGGTAGTACGATCCTAACCTTTTATTCTAACGAGAACTATACCGAGGTATGTGACCCTTTACATTGGACCACCAGGACTGGGTACAAATAGTATTATGAATTAGAATTTCTATAACGTGACTTTAAGTTCAGACATAACAAGGAAACAAGTTAAATAACTACAAATAATTATTTTCATATGATGTATTCGTAAATTATAATGCACTTAAATTAGAAAATGTGATCTGTACTTTGTGTGCAATTTATCTCTCATCGTACAAAACTGAAGAAAATAAATTATATTCTGTAGGACTGAATCAACTTTCTCTTCTAAAAATACAATATTACGTTCCCATCTTCCCTTCTGCTTTCTTGCGCTCAAGTAAATGCTAAGGGCCCGCATCGCCACCGTAGCTGGACTTCTAGTTCTAATAAGCTACTTTCGTCCTTCGAGTTAATTTGTATGATTAATTAGAAAAAATATTTGATTTATGTTAGAAATGAACCGGATTAAGCACCAGGGCCCAGGCAGCGCCCAAAGCAAGCCCCCAGAAAATCCCCTTTTCCCCATTATTTATTTGAGTGAGCCTAAAGGCATTATCCAGAAGAACAGATCATTTATAAGTAAAATTGCCAGAATTCAAGTCAGTTGAAGCTGTAAAAGGATGAAGGATGTTTAGGTAAAAGAAGGTGCTGAGAGTAAAATTTATTGGTGTTGTCATCCAAAATACTTTTTTGTAATAGTTTTGTATGAGCTCAGTTTTGCATCCATGACGAAGATTTGAGTACGTTGTTTTGATCTTATCACTGTTATGTTCCTGTTTTAAATTAAATATGAAAGTAGTTATTTATAAGTTATAATATGTCTCTTAATTCTGTCTTCAATGTGATCTGGTAGGTTTTCCTGTATGAAGTTTTTGTGTCTTGCATTTTCAATAAATCTTCTCCTACGTTCTTTCAAATATGAATCAATGGGAACTATGGGAATTCTGTTGTATAATTGAATTCTGTCCGCAGTCCACAATTTTTTCCATATACCGTATCCAGTATCTTTCGAACTTTTCTATCTTTTCCAAATTTATGCCGGAGTGAAATAGTTCGTGACCATACATGACCATTTCAAAATGTTTTTAGGCTGGTTTGAAATCTACTTTCTTTTTACGAAGTTGCAAGTTATAAGGAAACCGTAAGAGAAACTACAGTAGTGCTTTTACATAAAGAGACTGTTATTGTGCCTGAACAGCGAATATCGTTAAGATGTTTGAGTAAGCAGGAAAACAAAAATATCTACTACACATTTTGTCATATCTAGAAAAAATAAGGAGCAGTTGTATCACAAGAAAATGCTTATATCGTGTACTTCCCTTCTGCCACCTACTGACCATTATTTAGGTTTATGAAAATTTATGAAGACATCTTTTCGTTTCACGCAAATCTGGAAGATTGAATATGACAAAACGGCCTTCAAGCATTCTATCTTCTGATTCGATGTACACATAAACTACATGGATAGAAATGTTAAGTAGAGATACATGTATAAAAACCCTTCTGATGTTTTTAAAAGAATTTCAAATTTTAAAAATATCAGATATAACTAGAAAATGATATTAACTAGTAGCTTTTTTAATCGTTGAGTTAAAAAAAAAGGAAGAAACTAATTTGAGACAATTGAGAAAATCAAAACAACTTGACACCGCTCTTTTCAATCAGTTCCTCAACAATTAAAAACTGAACCCTCTGCTAAGAGGTATTGTAGAAATGAAAATACATAAACATATTTGTGATAAATGCATTTTATTGTGCTTTAAAAATGGTGGAAATTTTTCTTTACCCATTCAGTGGGAAACAACCGTACTCCTATCATAAAACGTTGCACGAAAAACATACTAGATTAATAATGCGCAGACAATATACAAAATTTAAACAATCAAAGAGATCAAAAAACACATTTCTGAAGAAACTTGTAGACAAAGGTGTCAGTTTTAGGACCGGAGAAACACGAGTCCAAACTGTATGTGCCAAGTACAGCAACGTATCTCTTACATTTGGTTACATTACAGCTCAAATGCTTTCTACATCTAAGTGCCACTAAACAATACTGTAATAAAATACATAATATTCTACAGGTAAATAGTATATACATTACAAGGTTAACAACATCTTGCATTTCATGTATATTTAGCGTAACTACATATGTAAGTAATTTGTATGGTTTGCCAGTCTGGTTTGTAAGCGTGAATACTTAAAAGACCGGACAGTCAATGAAAGCGGGAAATACAATCTATTGTCGAGTAGTAAACTTGTACACCAAATACTGGTACTGTACGTAGGCAATTAAAAATTTGTCTTTTCTAAGAGATAAGTGCATTTCTCTTAAATAAATTAGCCACCAATTTTCAAATAAAATGCAACAATTCTATAACAGTAATACTCTTGTCAGATATTCCTACAAAGTGCAAATAATTTTATCGTGTTGTACTTATGTGGTTCTGTCTCGTAGATTCTTACTGAGTTCCGATGGTTCTATCTTTTAAACTATCACGAACTTCACCGACACACATAAGGCCGAAAACCGAGATTACGGCGCCAAAAATAGAAAAAAAAATATTGTGAGGAAACTAATCAGAAATGCCCTCAAAACAGTCCCTATAGACCATTCCGTGATGTACCGTAAGAATTTGTTTTGTGAACGCAACACAGGAGCCAGCGCATGCGCACGAAGTTGGAGTTTCTTGCGAATGCCCAACATCAGGTAGTTGTGCCTGAGTTGCTGACGGAGAAACAGCGCGCGCTCAAGTGCCCTGAAGTGACAGTACCAAGGTTGCAATACGAATAGTGAAGCGTGAGTTGTATAGCGTAAAGCTGCAAGGACTGTGAACCGAACATGTGAACCTAGTGGAAAGATAGTACAGGTTGTATGACGTACTAGTGTGGTGTAAAAACAAGGACGAAAGAGTGATTATACATAGAGTTATAAAAAAAAGTTCCACAGAGTACCACGACTATTCTTGGACAGTTCGACAATTGATCGCATATCGAACATAGAACAGGAAAGCGCACGTCCCTCCTTGTCCCCGTTTCCTGATTGGAGCGTAATGTTTGCACGCAGTTGTGGCAACGTGCTGTGAAGAACATGAAGATTACGAGAAGAGACCTCTTTATAGTGTTATATAAAGAGCATTTTTACAATAGGTCTTCCGTAAAATGTAATGAACAATTACTACAGTATATAGTAAACAAGTGTGGTGTCAGTGAACTTGCTGAACAATGTAGAAATAAACTGCAAACTGTAGTGAAAGTATTTGTTTCAAAGCAGTTGGCAAAATGGCGGGCGTGCAATTACATGTATGCGCGGTTTAGCAATAAGTATATGGAATGGCTTGATCAAGACGTAAAACTTCCGGTGTTACAACCATCACAGGGTCCGTCAACAACACCATAGCTTTCGGAGCAAACGAGACGAGGAAGACCAAGAAAAGTGTTCGAAGAGAGTTCGCAATGAAGTAAGCAAAGATATGTTCACGAAATTGTACAGAATGCCAGTTCCGAAAAGCTGTGCATGGCTGCAGAATCAAGTTTGGTGAAATCATACAAGAAAACTGCAGCCGAAGTTGTTAAATTAGCGATCCAGTCTTCGCCTAAGAGACTGAAAAAGATGAAAGCGATCCATGACACATCAGCTGCTACTGTTAGACCGTACAGCCCGGACGAAGCTCTAGGCCTTCTAGTAGATCTTGGCTTGACAAAGGAAGATTACAAAACTATGAGACCTGGAGTAAAAGCAAGGCGAGCAGATATGTATCCCTCATATTATGTGTTAGCAGAGGCAAAGAAGCAGTGTTATCCTGCAAATATTACGATAACGGAAAACGAGGCTGTGGTGCCACTGCAAGATCTGCTCAACCATACTACACAGCGTTTCGTACAAGTACAGAGTGATGTGATACTGCAGAACATTTCGGAGGACTGTGATACTATCGACGTTTATTATAAATGGGGCCTAGATGGTAGCTGTGGCCACAGCATATACTATAAACAAACTTTCGCGAATAATTCACAATACGCGGATTCCAACATAATTTTGTGTACTATTGTGACACTGCACATTTGTGAATCTAATTGTGATAACACCAAAATATTTTGGAAGAACATGATTCCATCATCGACAAGGTACTGCCGGCCAATTGCCTTTAAGATCAAAAAGGAAGCGGTTCGCAATGTGAAAGCAGAGTATGACGAAGTACAAACACAAATCTTGCAATTGCAGCCAACAATAATCGTTCTCGGCAATAAGACAATAAAATGTAAGCATATTCTTGTTTGTACAATGCTAGATGGCAAGACTGTCAACATTTTGACTGATACTTTCAGTTCGCAAGCGTGCAATGTTTGTAAAGCCACTCCTAAAGATTTTCACAATCTACAGCAACTTACGAACAGAGACTGTAATGAAGACACGTTCAAATATGGTCTTTCCGTATTACATACATATCTTCGATGTTTTGAATATTTACTACATATAGCGTACAAACTGGACATACAACAGTGGCAAGCACGAGGTGTAAATGCAAAAGCAAGGGTGAATGATCGCAAAACTAAACTCGCGACTGCGTTTTATACAGAAATGGGCCTCGTTGTTGATCAGCCAAAACAAGATGGTGGCAATAGCAATGATGGTAACACCGCGAAAGTTTTTTTCAAAATCCATCGCTCGTTTCCCAAATCACTGGACTCGATAAGGACTTAATAGAACGATTCGCAAATATACTTTCTATTCTTGCTTGCGGCCACTATGTCAACGAAGACATATTTAAAACGTATTACTTTGAAACAGCACAAATGGCTATTTAACTGTACGGTTGGTACAAAATGAGTGCTAGTGTTCACAAACTGTTACTACATTATAGTATATGCTGATATTATAAAATCTTTCCCTTTGCCCGTAGGCCAACTGTCAGAAGATGTGATTGAGACAGGCCATAAAGAGTATAAACACTTACGACAATATCACTCCAGACGAACTTCACGACTTAACACAAATAGGGACATCTTTAATTGGATGCTGATGTCCTCGGACCCTGTTGTGACTCATACGCGAAAAAGACCTCAAAAACGTTCAACCAAATACACTGCAGTTGTATTAAGCACGCTCCGCGGGCCTCCTTCCTGTGGTGATGAAGCTGCGAGTATTGGTGATCAGGAATCTGCTGATGCTGATAACGATGATGATGTTGATGCTGCGAGGGATGATGAGGATGAGAAGGTCGAATGACTGCCTGATACTGTAGCAGACTATTTAGCTTAGGTACCTATCTCCGTCGAAATGCGTACCAGCAATTGTAACTGCCTCCTTTCTTTCTGACTATTATAGGCGTCGTCTTCTCATTAGGATTTCTGCGAATAATCTCCAATAACTTCACCTTGTTTTATTTTTGTCGCCTAACTCGATACTTTGGCGCTATGTGCGACGTACTAAACAAAAATAAATGAGTTTCTTCCTTTTTCCACTCAGCGATTCATATGTAAAATAACGCATGTGAGATAACCTATAGTCACTTGTTCAAAGATAGAGAACATATTTTGAAATCACAACTAAATAAATAACTAGACATCAAAGGTACTGTTGATTACATTGATATCTTCCCTTTACAACATGACAATAACCTTTTAGTTATTAATATATTCATGAGAGAATTAAACAGTCGTGTGTACTTGGTTATACCGCCTAATTGATAACCAGGACCCGATTTATGCGACTAGGCGCAATAGGTCCATAACTATCAGCACCCCGTTGATTCCCCCGTCACACCTCCCGTCATTTTCCTTTCCAATCTCCACATTATGATGTCAGTTATTAACGAGCAGGTCATCCGGGTCAAGGGTGATGGTGTGCTGCTTTCCCCACATGGTCCTTAATGTTTTTTTCGCCGAAAACGTTTTTGTATCGCCTTTTAAATAGTGATTTCTAATTCTTCCTTGTCCCTAAAGCAACCCTGCGAAAGCTTCACCCCCAGGGCCGAGCCTAGTGGTAATTCCGGCCCTGATTCTCCCCTACTAAATCTACATAATTTATGCAAACAAATAGTTTATACAAGTCATTCACTATTTGTCCTACTTTGTCCTCTTTTATTTTTAGAATTACATATTTTAATATAAAGTTATCACCTAATTTTAACTGTTGCGAATCTCAAAACTCACACATTATTATGTATTCGTATTCAGATTATGGGGTCACTCAGTCATATTGTCACAAACTGAATGTTTCTTTTCCAAATTTCAAATCGTTCAAAGTTTTCCTTTGGATATAATCACACGCTTTCTTAAAATCAGTCAGCGACTTGTAAATTGCCTGTTTTTATCACAGTTTCTTCTCTAATACAATATTAGTCGAAAGGAGAAAATCTGATCCAGTCTAGCGTATGCCCTTTTATCGATCGGAATAGCTATGAGGCTTTCAGTTCCTTTGGAAGTTCCTCCTTTCTCTGAATGTCACCGTTTTGCTTGATGTTTTTCATTCGTGGTGAATTTTAAACTTTTCAGTTGATTTATCCCCATTTATATTTCAATCCCAATAGGTTCAGGTATCACTACTCCTCGACCAGGACCGGATTTACCACTAGGTCCACTAGGCCTACGGGCGAAGCTTTCGTAGGGACGCACTTTATAAAGAAAAATTAGATATCACTATTCAAAAGGCGAGACAAAACATTTTCGGCGAAAAAAACATTAAGGATCATGTAGGGGGAGCACCAAACACCAGCACCTTTGACCCAGGTGACGCGCTCGTTCATGACTGACTTCATAATGTCGAGATTGGAAGGGAAAAGGACGGGAGGTGTGAAGGGGAAAGGATCGGGGCGCTGAAAGTCATGGGTCTAGGGCGCCTAGTCGCATAAATCCGGTCCTGGGGAGAATATTGATACAGTACAAAGTAACACTGATAAATTAGTAGGAACTTGGTAGGAAATAACAAATAGAGGCATGGAGTAAAACAGGAAATAACAAAGCGAAACACAGAGAAAGAAGAAAACAGAAAATAATATTTAAGAATTAGATAATAGAGAAATAAACAAGTTTTAAATAATTTGGATCTATGTGAAAGAAAAGAAAGAGATATCGTAAGAAATAAGATGTCGCTTAAGTTCGGGATTTTCTACCCTCAGTTTTCCACCATTTTTATTTTCTATCTAACAATATCCAGGGAAACAAATTTGATAAAAAAAAAATAGCCTTCCAACGTGGGTTGTCAGTTTCTTTAACTCTAAACCAGCAGATTTCAATACGTGTGCTATCGAAAACTTCCTTAATTAAAACGTGAGTGCTTTTCCTTACTCCTTATTCATCATTGCCCTTCCTTATGTTTTCAATATCTAATTTCTCTGCACGTATTAATATTATGTTCTTCATTGTATGAGATTTTATGCATACTATAAAAGAGTAAAATACACGAATAATAATGTTATTTTTAACGATCGTATATTAGTCAGAATTATTGGAATAAATATTAAGAGTCGAATGATGAAATATAGAGTTGTTTATAGGTAGTACTAATAAACAAATCGTTCCCACCAAATGAAAAGACTAGAGTATACTATGATCTATTGGTCCAAATGATACCTCAGATCTAGTTCCTTTCGTGTAGGCCCAGTTTGTGAACTAAAAGCAGCTCTGTCAATAAACTAATGATTTCCAAAAGAATAAGCAGTTGTTTGTCAATGGGTGAAAATATCAGGCAAATGGAACTTGAAATTGAATTGATTATCAATTTCGAAACAATTATCTATTGATTAAAAAAATTCTTCAATATTTTCTAATAAGGGAACAGCTAATTTTTAGGGAATAATATCTCCCTTTAAACTACCTCACAACCAGAGATTATTCTAATAATTTTGACACTATAGACGTAGCAAATAAAAAGCAAAAATAAGGTATAATTTTTGAAATTGAAGTGTACAAACCCTACACACTCAATGCTACGTTTATAGTAGTATTATTATCAAAAATCTCTAACTCAAAGTGTTAGAAAAGAATTTTAGAACCAAAGGAAGAATTCATTCCAAATCAAGATTCCCTTGCAGCATTATTTTGTCGAATTAAATATATTTCTAGTGTATTCAAGTGAACAAGATTGAAATAATAAATACAATGTTGGTATACATTGATTGGGACGCATCCTTGTTTTCTGATGTCTTCCGAATTAAACTTTAGTGCAATGTTTTAGAAAACTACTTATTCCATAAAAATGGAAGACTCATTGCCACGAAAATGGTAAATCTTTAAATATTAAAGAAGTGATTGAAACCCCTGCATTCGTTTATAAAGTTTGGTTTCTTGTTTTACTTTACTAATATATATATCTATATCTATATATATATATATATCTGGTGTAGTAAAAAGTAATCCATTATTTTGCCAATAGATGGCTTCAGTGATCTGTATCTCGCGTTGTATAAGTCCGATCGGGTTCAACAAGATGGCGTTCAAACGATGAGATTGCGTACTACAAACACTGTTCAGATAGTTGTGATGAGTTGACTCAGTGTTGTGTGAGCGCTCGTCAAAATGGACACTAGCAAAGACAAAATACGCTATATTTTACAGTTTTTCTTCGATAAAGGCGAAAACGCAAGCCAGGCGGCTGCAAATGTGAATAGTGTTTATGGTCCTGATACTGTAACAGCCAATCACGCGCAATTTTGGTTTCGTCGATTCCGTTCCGGTAATTTTGACGTCAAAGATGTAATACGCACTGGAAGGCCAAGTGTCGAAAATGTCGATAAAATCATGGACATTGTCGCGTCCGACCGTCATGTAAGCACTGTTTCGATTGCCCAAGAGCTAAACATTGCACAAAAAACCGTGTGGAACCATTTGCATAAGGCTGGATACACAAACCAGCTTGATGTATGGGTGCCACACGAGTTAACGCAAAGAAACCTCATGGACCGAATTTCCATCTGCGAATCGCTGCTGAATCGCAACAAAAGCGACCCATTTCTGAAGCGGTTGGTGACTGGTGATGAAAAGTGGATCACTTACGACAACGTCACGCGAAAACGGTCGTGGTCGAAGCGCGGTGAGCCGGCGCAAACGGTGCCCAAGCCACGATTGACGGTCAGGAAGGTTTTGCTGTGTGTTTGGTGGGATTGGCAGGGAATTATCTACTATGAGCTGCTCCCCTACGGCCAAACCCTTAACTCGGAACTATACTGTCAACAATTGGACCGTCTGAAGGCAGCAATGGCCCAGAAGCGCCCAGCTTTGGCCAATAGGAGAGGCATTGTGTTCCACCAGGACAACACCAGGCAACACACATCGATAGTGACTCGCCAGAAGCTCCGAGAGCTTGGTCCACCTTATAGTCCGGACCTGGCACCGAGTGATTACCATCTGTTCCTGTCCATGGCGAACACGTTTGCTGGTGAAAAATTCGCTTCAAGAGAGGCTTGTGAAAATTGACTGTCTCAATTTTTTGCCAATAGGGACAAGGGCTTCTATGAGAGAGGCATAATGATATTACCTTCCAAATGGCAGCACGTTATCGAACAAAACGGCGCATATGTGACCTAAATCGGATCATTCTAACTATGGTAAGTCAAGCCTTCAATGTTATGCAAAAATAATGGATTACTTTTTACTACACCAGATATATATATATATATATATATATATATATATATATATATATGTGTGTGTCTAGCAATTGATTATCATTACCAAGGAAACACAAATATTTTTAATATTTAATTACTCTAAAGACTTACGAGTATTTGAGTATTTCCTACATCGTTATGTCAAATTTGGCTGGAATTGGATTTATAGTTTCTAGGTAATCCTCTAATGTAATATATATGTAATAACTTAGTTTCATTACCATGGCAACGGTAAATGTTTCAACATTATAATTCGGTTACAGTCGTAGGAGTATTTCCTAAAAATATTTGGGTGGAATCGGTCCTCCGTTATTCGCAAATATGTGATTAATAATTGGATAACGTTACCTTCGAAACATCAAATGTTTTAACGTTATAATGCGGTTAAAGCCTTAAGGGTATTCCTGGGACTGTGCCAGTTTCAACTATTAGTTAAGTGTTATACCTCCAAATCGGAGGACACACATTCCCAATTATATTTTTTTACTCCTAAAACTCGATAGAAATCCTACAAAATATATTTAAAAATACCTAACTCTGATTTTACGCTCTCCACAACCGAAAATCCTGCATTAATCCTAAGACACTTCCCTACATTATTATGTGAAGTTTCACTGGAATTGTATCAATAATTCCTTTGTAATTCTCCAATACGTGTTTACTCTTTCCGTGTTACTATGGAAACAGTAAATAAAATTCTTATGTAACTTAAGTATTAACGAATGAGCTTTATTTAAGCATAGGAAGTTTGATTGATGTAACCATTTTCTTATGAAGCCTGAATGTAACTTCTAATGATAGAATTTCGTTACCATGGAAACAGTAACAAACTGAAAGTTTTGGTAAAGCTAGAACACGCAGTCGCTCTACCGGAATACCGATTCTGGAGTGCATACGATCAGCCATTCTTACGTAATGTATGAAACATTGTTGATCTGAAATTAACAGTGGAATGTCAAAACAATCCGTTTTCCAAGTCTCACATATTATAAACCTCCTCCAGGACAACCATTACCACTGTGTGAATAGGTAATCATTAGTCCAGAATCCTTGAAACATTTTTATTTGGGTTGAGAGCAAAGTGAACGTACACGAACATCTCTTACTCATCTTAATGAGTAAAATAGCAAAACTTCTCATTATACAAAAGAGAATCGAATGACCACACAAATCCAACTCTCTCTTCCAAAAAGTTAATAACCTTAAGTCCCATTTAAACTTTATAAAGCTTCTCTCAAAATAGGTTATATATCTATATCCTAAAACACGTTAGATATTTGCGGTGAAAGATAAGAGTAAAGAAAAATACCTTTCAAAAAGGAAACTGATTTTAAAAGGTATCTACATATTATCAGCTCGTTTTATTACTGAATTAAGTACAGCCAAAGCTTTAAAACCATGGTAACATTTATTCATTTATTTATAAGCAATTAACTGATTAGCGTCTAGACACCTGTTGACAATAAGGTGAATAAGATTATTAAAATCTCTTCTAATTAAAAAAAAATGTACCTGAGAAACCTCTCTCCTTACCCATCATTGTTATCACAATTTTCTGAAAAATCATCGTATGTATTTATACAATATATGCGTTTCAAAAGAGCTTTAAACTTCCCTTCGATTACCAACGAAACATTTTGCCAAAGATAAGAAGTGCATTGTTTAAAAGTAAGGATACGATACAGAGAGCAACTTGCTGGTTTGTGACTCCAAAATTTAATCTTTTTTAACTTAGCATCAGTTTGATTTAGGAACCTACCGCTTTACAACTTCAATCTCTCATTTCAGAAACAAACAACCGTTGAAAAACTATGAATACCGTGTTATTCCCGCAAAGAAATTTTAACGTTGTATATGTACGCACCTAAATCTCCTCTTTTTCCAACGTAACGTTTCATTCGACGTTTAGAATCAACGTGGTCTTTACCTTCAAGTAGTGGACGATGACAAATATGGTTTGGAAACGTTTTCAAACGTATTTGCCATCTGCTGAGCAACTTGAAACTACCTTCTTTAATTTCATCACCATTCCTAGTATCAAATTTAAGTATATATGCACATGGTTTTACTTCAAATAAAGTATTCATAACAGGAAAGGAAGAGTAAATATTATTCGTTATGAAGATCCTCCGTAGCCAACTAAATCTGAATTTTATTTATGGCCATCTGGCATCTAATTATCAGATCTGGATAGAGGAGGGGCAAAGGATTTTGCAAGGTGTCGAACAGGGTCTAAGGTGAATTACCATCCTGGCAATTGCCTTCAGGAAAATCCCACAAAAAACTTGTCAGGATGGTCGGCGCTGGGATGGAACCCATGACCTCCCGAATGCTAAGCCAACGCTCCCGAAAGCTAAGCCAGCGTTACTGTGAAGACGTTGTCATAACTGGTTGAATATTGTGTGCGGTGTGTGAAACAAAAGTTTCTGTTAGCTACAAATCTTAATTGACATGTTGCTTTTAACTCGTGCCATCTACTGTTTATTATTTATTATTATCATTATGATCATAATTACTTCCTAAACTAAATTATACCTTAGACTGTTCCTTGTAAATTAATTCAGCATTTGAATTATTTTTACAAAACTGAAAAAATCAAATAAATAAGCCCAGAACCAGTAATATAAAGTGGAATAAACAAACTGCCAAAAAAAATCTATTTACTAAAGATTTTACAACAGTGGGAGAAACGGTGTCTGTAGAGAGAGGAGGAATTTCGAATGTAATTGATTTTTTTTATATTCTTTTGCATCGAATTCTCAGGCCAGTATAGAGGAGGGTAAAGGATTCGGGAAGGTGTCGGCCAGCACCTGGGTTGAAGATTCCATCCCGGAATTTGCTTGATGTGACTGAAGAAAAACTTTGGAAAAACTCAGTCAGGATGGTCTGCTTCTGGATCGAACTCACGACCTCCCGAATAGTACATCATTGTACCACTGAGCTACTACGGTTCGGTTAAAATTTCCAGTAGAATGGAAAGCCTCTGTAGCTATTACGATGTATAGAAAAGGCATAAGTTATGTTCTAATGATAATTCACCTAACAGCTCCAACGTGGACGGAATATCGTTACTCCCAACATATTACAAAGTTTTGAGTTGCATCCTATTAAAACGCCTCAGCGTATGCAAATGAGATAATTGGGATGGGGAGGGCTCCGATGTGCATTCAAAAGAAATACATACACGTTGGAAGAAGTCTTTCGCTTTGAGAACAATTGAAGAAATATAATGTTATATAAATTTTCTTAATTTTAGACTAGAGCGCATTAAAAGTCCATAATCAGTATTACATGTACCTGAACATCAAGTAAATAATTGCTTGTATATTCTTCCCATGCGTGTAAGGATAGTCCTTTAAAGAGCAAACAGATGGCAATCTTAATCAAATGGACAAGGGGCGTTCCTTCTCTGTGGTCTTAAATTGGGAATATAAAGGGGCAATTCACAAGTTGTTGATTAATTTAAGGGAAACATATGATTATATGAAGGGTATCGGGAGAAAACGAGGAATGTTAAAAAATGGGGTTTCTGACAAAATCAAGTTTTAATTCCTTCATTGTTTAAACTTTAAACGGTTCAACAAATAAGTAATATTTTCTCCTGTGGCCATTTATGAGTTCTTTTTCCTTCGTTCTTTGACAATTTTGTATTTCCAATTCTACCCAATAGAATGGTCTGTACAGCAAAATATTGCTAGGCATGGACATCCTTGTTTTCTCCCGACACCCTTCATATAAAAAGAGAAAAGGTCTATAATATTCTGGTACCATTTGAAGTTACAAGAAAAATATTCATCTAATGATGGTATGTCTCACAGCTCTATAATCAGAATACATATATGAAGTGTCAGGGGGGAAACGATGAAATTCTATCTTGTTTCTTTTGACAAAAGAATGATAAATTTCAAGCCATATTGAATGAAATATATTGAAATGTTAAAACATTCTTTTAATGTGAGCAATAACACCATCGTAGTGCACCTTGCTAACTAACATATTGGATTAGTAGTTCGAAATGCACAGAAACTGGAATACCATAGTTTTCCTCTTTACCCTTCATATGTAATAATGTATCAGCTTTTATTTATTTATTCAAAACATAACACAACAGGCAATATGTCTAATTACAGTGCTTGCGTGTACATAATTATTACAGTTACAAGAAAAAATCATATTACTTCACCTGCAGATCTTTTAAATTGTTTGTAAGTCATTCCAACTATATCTACATTAACTTTAGGTTCAATTTTGCTGAAGAAAGCATTCATTCTGCAAATTAAGGATTTATATAGAATTTTAGCTCTTTGCTTTTTGCAATAGAATGTCCCATTATTACCCAATTTCAGGGGCTGTTCATCTGAACTTCGGAGTGCGCTCGTGTCCCTTCGGAAACCACGCCTCCTTTACGTCACTGGCGGATAGCGCATAGGAAATTTCTTAACAGGTGGTGAGAAATAATTTATTGTGGCCTCTTGGATAGGAATTTTTTGATAAACCAAAAAACTGTTATAATCTACGCTATATTGCCTATAATATGAGACAGATTTGGTTTCAATAGCTACAGTACTTTCAGAGCTACGGCCTGTTATTTGAGTTGGATAGTGAAGTTTTTTGTACTTAAATAATTTATTATGGCTGTCTGGATGGGAATTTTTTGATCTAATAAGGAATAAGAGTATATAAATTCAGTAGCCTTGCCACACACACACACATATATATATAAGGAAAAATTGCAGAATAAAAGATAATTTTTTGCTTGTAATGAAATTTCCACTCCTTTCAAAATTCCTAGTGTCGTATGTTTTCCTTGTACGGACAAGATTATTTTGATTACAGTAAACCTATCAGACATCTCTATGAAATGGGGTGCTTCAGAAATAACCTTTCAGTAGTTATTTCAGATTTTCTTTTTACTCAAAGCGATGTGAGTTAAAAAATAATAAAAAAATACTTTTTAAGACATACTTTTTTTAAAAACAACATGTACTATAAAGTGAAAAATATGTTTTATGCATGACTAAAAAGAAAAGCATGCCGTGCGCTCTAATATACAGTCACAAGTTCTTGAATTGGCGCGCTCCATGCTTTTCTTTTTAGTCATGCATAAACAAAATTATTTTTCACCTTTTAGTACGAATTGTATAAGAAAAGTATGTCTTTATTTTTTAGTTATTTCTGTGTTCATATGGTTTCTCTCAAGCTAATGTTTCCTGACCCAAATCCTAAAGCGTTCTGCAACCAGTCAAACGACAGATCGTTGCAGGTTAGTATTTATTTTAATCTAAAGAAGTTCATATTAAAAAGGCATACTATGCTTTAAAAATATAAAACTATATGAATGTAACAATAGAATATTGTATTGTCCCCCGTCTTACGTCGCTGTGCAAATTTCATCATTGCGTGACGTCGGGAAATTAGTTAAATTAACGTTGCAAGATTTGAGGACACCACGAACCATTGTGAACTGAAGAAAAAAGAATGTACAAATCTTGTATTTTACATTTCCATGTTTTCATTCTTGATTCACTGTGTACATGTTATACTAGCAGAGAAACCAGCGAGACCTTGTTGTCAGTATCATAAACAAAAGAAAGCATTGGTATAAACTTCACGAAAAATTCGGGAAATGGGATGAAAAAATAAATTTAAGAAAATCAATTTTTCCTTGCTTTTTTTTTTACCCTAAAGTCCTGAAAGGGCCTTCAGACGATAAGAAAGGTCAATTCCTTATAAACCTTTACCCATTCTTAATAAATCATCAAAAAAAAAAAAATCTTTACCAGTCAAGGAAAATATTTAAAACTTTCGTGGTCCATCAACATAGTCCGTGGTGTTTATCAGTTCGCGCAGTGCCCCTGCATTATTCTAATAAATCAGGTAATAAGACCTTGTAATTGACATAAGCTTAAGAAAAAAATCAGTATAAACTTCAAGAACATAACAAAGTAGCTCAAAAGAAAGAAGAAATAGAATAAAATGAACATTTTGTGGAATATATTCGCTCTTTTCCGGTCTAACCACCCTTCTGATTATTAAACACCCTTCATCATCGTTTAAAAATGTTCAAAGAAACTGAAGAATTGACAGCAGACATGTTGATCTTGGGTGTCGAAAGTGTTGATCTTGGGTGGAAGAAGTGGTCATTTTTGTATCAAAAAATTCCCATTCAAAAGATTTTTATAAAATCATTTTTATTATAAACTGATGAAAAATTGACGATTCGAATCAAATAACATTCTGCAGCTCTGAAACTACTGCAGCTATTGAAGCAAAATATTTTTTATTTTATAGCCTATACATTGCAGATTGTAACAGTTTTTATTGTATAAAAAAAATCGCACTCAAACGGCAATAATAAATTATTTTCCCTCCGCATATTGAAAGGCTCCCTATGTGCTATCCGCCCGTGACGTCACTGTCGCAAAAACCGTTAGAACATGATTCTGAACTTCGGAAGCGCCTGATGAACATACCTTCTCACTTATTCTGTTGTACGTACCTTGCCCAATTTGATTTTAATGTTCGAGACTTGAATGAAAATTTTCGGAATTAAAGCAATACAATCAATTTGATTGTGTTTTACAGAAATATTAAATTTTTTAAATGCCTTCTTCGTTCCAAAGTTTTTATATTAAAATTGCTCACTAATTCACTGTATGCCAGATATAATGTAGTTTTTCTATACATTAATAATTTCAAAATTTTGCACTGGATTTTATCTATTGCTTTAACATATTTCTAAGTGTTCGGAATCCATATATCACAGGAGTATTCTAGCTGACATCTCACGTAAGAGTATTACAATTTTAGAAGTGTTGAGTCGAGACGGAGATCCTTCCTAAAAAGGTAAATATGTCCAAGATTTCTGTACGCATTGTTAGTGATCATTTCAATGTGACGCCCGAAGTTTAATTTTGGATCGAAAACAACTCCAAGATCTTTAACAGTTTCAGGTTTCGATAGATTTACTCCATCAATCGAGTAGTTATACTCAACATACTTTTCTTTCCTTGTAAAAGATATGGAATTGCACTTTTTTGTATTAATTACAAATTTATTCGCACCATTCTTTGACATTATCCAAGTCTTTTTGTAGTTTGGGACTGTCCTCAGTTGATTCAATTCTAGCGTATAATTTCAGGTCATCCGCGAAGAAGAGAATTGAGATTCCCAAAGTGTAACATTATGCCATGCCTTCAATGTACTACCTTTCAGTCCTTGCATTTGATACTAAAGATAAAAGTGGACTAAAGGGGAGTCATATTGTATGATTTGCATGAGCACTTTGATTACACGGATGATATATATTTAGCAGAGGACGATGTTGATACACTACAAAATAAGACTGACGTATTAGTAGAAGTTTGAAGGGAAATAGACTAGAAAAACGTGGAGAAAACTAAACTATATTAACACAGAAGAAACAGATAGATAAGGGACAAGATAAGTTGAGCATACAGGAAACTAAATAACGAAGAACTGTACACACTGTGCATTTATTAGATATAATAATAATAATAATAAAATCCCGATAGCTAAGGTGGACAGATCGTTTTGTTCAGATGAGGGACAAATGAAGATGGTGAAATGCCCAATGAAAAGCGAACATTTGGAAGACCGAGACGGGAAATTAATATTAGAAGAGATCTTCGACAAGAAGGAGTTAACTGGCTTGATCTTACCCGGAATACTTCCTATTTCGATCCTTTGTTACAGCAAAGTTAAAATTCCGGTTCCGTAAATCATAGAGACAGTTAACTCAGTTCAGTTTTATTAAATAGTTGTTACAAATGTTTCAAGAAATGAATACCTGAATAAAATTTAATTATATTAAAGCAAGTTAGATGTATTGTTTTTTATTAATTAGATAAAATAGGAATACACTATTTACATAATTACTTTCTGGTTATGAATAAACATTGATCTGTTTTTTATATTTAAAAATGTTTAGCAAGTGTTCGTACCTGGAACGTCCAGACACTGTTGCAACCAGTCAAGCAGAACGTACTTGTTGTGAGACAGCAGCGTGGGTCAAGAGTTGTTTCATAAAGTGTCAACCCATTTAGAAGGGTTAAGTGTAAACTTTCCCACCGTTGCATCGGATTCGATGATCATGATAAGTAACATACGGTAATCGCAGCCTTTTACTTACAGTGATGGATGGTACAATACAGCGCGTTACATGGCTTGTAGTCAATCTTGAAACGTTTGTGGAGCAACCCTTGAAAACATGACGACTTGAACAGCATGTCAACATTTCTATTAGGTCTTTCTAGATTAAATACCTGAATTTGTTGATCTTAAACTTTACTCCCTGTATGCTATCGTATGGACGTAAAGGTGTGGTAAGTACGGTCTAATGCAAACAAAGAAACGTTTACTTCTCGTAAAGCGGAACCCTAAATCCACTAAAAGTTTGTTTGTTTAGAAAGATTTTCAAGTAACCGAACTTGTTTTTCCTTAATTTAAAGCAAATTGTAGCTACATCATTTCCAATTCTCCGCAGTGTAGATGTGCCGTATTTGACCTCAATTTATTAAATTAGTTGTTTTTTTTGTGTGTGAAATCAATCTTTTTGTTATAGCATTCTTCTATTTGGAAGCTGTTATAACATTAACAACTACAAAATGTCGTTTAGTCGTAACGGGTCCGTTCCCATTAAGGTCGCAATTAACTAAGTTTTATGTATAGGAATTAAGACTGATATCGTAGAGAAAGTATTCAAGTGTAAATACATGGGGGCATACGTAACAAAGCAAAATGGCCTCAGAGAAAATTAAAATCGCCTCCAATCGAGTAACGGATGTTTCAATTGAGTTTGGAAACTTCCAATCTATTGATTCATATCAAGAAAGTTGAAATTGAAAATATGCAGAATGGTCATCCTGCCAGTAATACCGTATTCCATACATTTTCATATTCTGGCAGTTGGAGTATGAACATAGAATGTGTGAATTTGAAAATAAGGTTTTGAGAAAGATATAGGGTATAAACAAAACGAGATGATTTGAAAACGAAGCAGACTGCATAATGAAGAGCTCCTTAGAATGTATATATAATTCATAAGATGTTAAAATAATCAAATCAAGACTGATAAGATGGGAATGACATGTAACTCGAAAGGGCGAAAAATGAAGATTATATTCCATCGTGGCAGGGAAGTCCAAAAGGATGATGCAATGGGGAAGACAGAGTTGTCGTTCCGGGGACTCTATTAGACTATTGTCGAGAGGTACATTTCAATGATTAAAACTTGCCTTATATTGTCCAGGATAACATCAAATGTAGTTCATTAATGTGTTTATGCAATTGTAACTTCCGTAAGCAATATACTTACTTAGGTCGTGATAACATTAACGAAATCATATATGTGAGATTTGTGTTTAAAACATTTAATGGTTTTTTTTAATGAGGTCCTTCGAAGTTCCTATTTCCAGCTGTATGTAGCACATCATTTGACAACCTGATTTTGTTACACTGAAATTAAAATTTTGGATTAGGAGAGAAACCAGACAACCTTATTTGACAAGTCCGTCCGATATTCTCCTGCAAAAATACGATTAGTAGATGTGCTCTGTTGTAACAATTTCGTTTCATTTCGGCCTTACTCTTGATCAAGTTTATACATTCATTTCCTTGGATAATATAATGATAAAACACAATTCTGCTATATTGTGTTGAAAGAATGAAGTTGCATTAGTAATTTGATTAGTGCAACTTCTCCTGCAATTAGCCAAAACACTTTGTAATATAACACTGTTAATCAAAATATTCTCGCTTGTTTCAGTTAATCTAATAGCGCTGTGACATCTATGGGCTTTGTAATTCGTTTTTTACGAATTACAAAAGTTATAAATTTATCTAAAGTATTAAGGCTTTCCCAGCCTTTTTGGTTTTACGTCAATTATTCAAAATTCAGTGCAGGTAAAGAAAATTTAGCTTCATAAAGATACAAGATACTTCCTACATTGAAAAGCTGCATTTCTTGGTATTCCAACTTACCACTACCCTGATCGGAAGACCATTTCCGCATTATGGATCCAAACGGGATATTTCTCGAATACGAAGTACCATGTGGATTGATATTAAAAAGTAGAAAAAATATACTTATGAGAATGGAACCTTGAATATAACTGTATTCCTTAGGAGATGAAGTATTTACCTATATTTCTTCCTATTTGAACTCAATAGTTTTGCTTTTAGTCGTGTACATGTTAGCAATTTATGTTAAGTTTGCAAGAAGGAAACCTGTCTCGAATACAGACGGAACTGACTAACCTTACAATATCATCGAATAATTTTTTTCGGTGTACCCGCATAAGCAGGTACAACGTTTCTTAAGGATAGTAATCGTTTCAATGTATTTTGATTCAATTTTTACTACTTGTTTTGACATTTTCCGCTGGGAAAACGTTACAAAACCGTTGTGAAAATCGACATGGCCGTTATCATACATAAATATTTGCATTCTAAAGAATGAGTCAAGGTCTAACTTTTGATTAACAAGTCGACAATCGCAAATGGGAAACCGGAGTCTGAACAATCAGAAGCCTTGATTCCTTGATTTTTACCCAATGTAAAATTTACTTTACATTTTCGACGATTCGAACGTTCAGTGCTTAGGAAAGACACATTATTGCATCAGAATTTCAAAGTGAGGTCGGAAACATGTAACGGGACTACTAATATAATATATATATCTATCTTGAATAATAAAACCTCTTTGTAATGAAAGCTCGTCGCTATATCGAAATGGTCCGCTACTTGAATAATGTTGCTGCTGTGTGTCCTTCCACTCAACACAGAGCCTCTTCTGTTTTGTTTCCGGCTAATTTTATTCTCAGGGTGAAAATGGATTCTTGTGGACCAATGTGGTGTTTATTAACACGCCCGCCATTTGTAAACGCTAAGTTATAGCAGTGACATCTATTGACCTACTCCCGAACTATTTCAATTACCACAATAATAACAATAAATTATAAAATGAACTAAATCGTAAATATCTCTTTGAAAAACAATTAAAACCGACTGATAATGCTTTTAAACAATTAACAAAGCTTTTAAACCATAATGTAAACATAATTCATAAAATATAAACTAACCTAATTCGTCCAACACTTAATAGGGACATATCATAATCATTCCCCCAATGTGAAAAAAAATAAAAGAAAAAAAACATTCTAATTCAATCAAGAATACAATTTGTTTTA
>JAGDQP010010383.1:0-16000 GCA_022664845.1 Lepisma saccharinum
TATATATATATATATATATATATATATATACTAACTTTGCTTCGCTGATAGCGATGCCCTCAGCCCCCCGTAGGGGGTTTCGCCCCCAACTTCAGTGTTTATGAGAGGATGGGCCTCCTTTACCTTAACCAAAATCCCTCCAGCACTACACCACCATGGTGTCCATCTGCACCTTTCCACGGGGAACTGCGCCCCCAAAGGGAAGGTTTGACTCATTTATTGTAACCTACTCTTGGTCATACACCTTCCAAGAAAATTTCGTTTCTCTACCTTCGATGATTTGGAAATAGGATTTTTGGGGCGGCCATTTTGGATCCAAGTTGACGACTTTTTGAAAGTTTTCTTATATTGTCGCGACCTACTTGTGATAGTACACTTTCAAGTAAAATTTCATTTATCCATCTAAAACGGTGTGCAAAATGGCATTTTGGGCGGTCATTTTTCATCCAAGATGGCGCGTTTTCCCAAATGCTGTATTATTTCCCTAAACTTCTCGCCATAATGCACCTTTATGCAAAAATTTCATATCTCTAGCTCAAACGGTGTGGGAAATGGATTTTTTTGTGCGCCATTTTGGATCCAAGATGGCGTCTTTGTATATATATCATGTAATATTTTAGTAAGATACAAGTTTTAATGTACCTTGTTAGCAAATGTGATATTTCTAGCTGCAGCCGTTTAGGCTGTGTATTCTATACATCAATGGGCTCGGCGGCCATTTTGAATCCAAGACGGTGACTTTTTCAACATTTCGTAACATTCTCTTGAACTACTAGTGACAGTACACCTTTATGCCAAATTTCGTATCTCTAGCTAAAACGATATGGAAAATAGATTTCTTGCTTCCACTATTTTAGATCCAGGATGGAATATTTGAATTCATTAGGTAACATTTTCGTAATCAAACAGTGATGTTGTACCTTTATGGCAAATTTGATTTCAGTACCCCAGCAGTTTAGGATGTGTATTCTATACAACAATGGGTTCGGCGGCCATTTTGGATCCAAGATGGCGACCGATTTTGCTCATTAACGAACTTAACCGAGCTATTAAACTTAGAAACAACATATAAAAATGTGGTTCAAATATCGTCAAAATTATGGCCGCTAGCGCGTTAATATCATACCGATCTCAATAGGTAGATAATTTTCCAAACTGAACTATTATCTACTCATGTACGAAAAATCATTACCATCTGTCAAATAATTTTGGCGTTATGTGGCGACAAGCATCGTGGCATTCATTTTTATTATATATTGTTAAATTAATTTTAGGATTATGTAATGAATTTTATTGTTTCGAAATCATCATTTCTTTCATATTTATTAAATTTTTTTGAAAGCTGATATAATGGAAATGTTTATAATAGAAATAGACTTTTCTTTCATATTTACTGAATTCATTTGTAGGAATATGTAATAGACTTCATTGTCTTGAGATATGTGCTTCTTCAGATATTGGTTAATATTTACTCTAAGAATTACTAGACCCTTCACCAAGCAAAATCATTATAAGGCCAATATATATCATGTAAGAAATAGGAAGCATGTAATCTCTAAAGGGTACAATAAAATCTATATTTTCCTTCCAAAGAAACTTTCAGTAATCAATTCAGCACCATGGCCTCATGGACGAAAAACAAGATCTATAAACTTTTACTAATCATTAATCACGTTCCTCTAAGACACAAATATTCCTTATACGTTTACAATAAAGAAGAAATAACATTACCATTAACTGTTTTATAGAGCTTATTATCTTAACAATATAACATTTAAAGAGATAAATTAATATGACTTACACTTTTAGGCCCGGTTACTCGGTGTGTATTTTTTCCCTTTCTCTGGTGAATTTTTTCCCTCTCTAGCAAATTGGCAACACCTGCATTTCGACGCTTTGACCGTTTCCTTCGATGTTTTGCCGGATTCTTTCGACGTTATGACCGTTTTCCTTTTTCGACGATATGCCTTTCGAAGCTTTGACCGTTTTTGCTTTTCGACGCTTTGACCGCTTCCTACCAATTTGTCCAGTTTTTTCGACGTTATGACCGATTTTGCGTTTCGACGATATGCCTTTCGACGTTTTGACCGTTTCCACTTTTCGACGCTTTGACCGTTTCCTTCCATGATTTAATTCGACGTTATGACCGATTTTTAGTTTCGACGATATGCCTTTCGATGCTTTGACCGTTTGTAATTTTCGACGATTTGACCGTTTCTTAGAATATTTGTCCAATTCTTTCGACGCAATGACCGTTTTTAATTTTCGACGATATGCCTTTCGACGCTTTGACCGTTTAGCGTTTCGACGTTTTGACCATATCTTTCGACGCTTTGACCGTTTTTTCGACGATTTGTCCAATTCTTTCGACGTTATGACCGTTTTTGATTTTCGACGATATGCCTTTCGACGCTTTGTCCGTTTAGCGTTTCGATGTTTTGGCCAAATCTTTCGACGCTTTGACCGTTTCTTTCGACGATTTGTCCAATTCTTTCGACGTTATGACCGCTTTTGATTTTCGACGATATGCCTTTCGACGATTTGGCCGGTTCCCAAACAAAGCCTTAAAAACTAGCGAGAGATTTTTGCCCTTTACCTGGATTTATAGGTGAATAAATGTAAATAACATTATCTGCATAAGATACTCATCAACGATACACTGTTGATAAAAGAGACCATGTTATAGTTGGAATTATGTCTCAAGAAGATCAAGAGTACCCGGTTTTTAGAACCGATACAATGATTGACTTGATGTGCATTGCACCTGCACGTGCTATTCATTTCTGTGGGCCACCTCCCCATCTAGGTACATCCCTGAACCAGAAACTTCGAAAATAATAATTTGTACAAAATATGCATCCGAAACTATACCGATATCAGACCCATTTGCGATATTTTAATTGCAGTTAACAAAATAATACTTTTGTCCTGCCAGATTAAGCATCCAAACCTCTGTGCGGAGGTGCAAAAGGTCTTTTCCAATGGATGTCAGAAGCTGGTACTCTGTTTGACAGGCAAAACACATCGATAAAAGAGAGATTTTCTGCAAGGACATTTATTTACATTATTTTTTTTTAAAGGGGGAATTATTGTGGAGATATGGTCCTTTCGAAATAACCTATTCAAATGTACAAATTAATAGTCTGCTGTTGTTCTTCTGTCTGATGAAAGGAAGATTTCTTAAAACCGGTTTCTTCTGGGTTGTAAACTAGATGATTCCGGAGTTTCCATGCTTATCCCCAGAATTCATTCATTTTTCATTCTCCGTTTAGAAATATTTAACCTTGAACTAAGCAAAATATTGCCCCCCTCCAGCAACCCTTTGCCCCTGGTAACAGAAAATTTTTGACAAATTATGTGAAATATTTAACATTACTTAGACGATAAGAAATGACTATCGTCCACTCTGAAGACAAAGGAATATACTTTTTACTAAGTGTTCTAGTTTGTTAAATGTTTTGAAATACATTAATTAGCTCTGAAACTAATGCCTCGTTACGAAGAAACTCTTATCACATTTATCTGACTGAAATATTAATCATATGAAGCAATTGGATATATATTAGAGACATAACGAGATGGTGAGCAACTGGATGCTGTTATCCATGACTGTGCAGAAGTCATAAAGGTCGAAAATATTGGATTAGCTGCCAATTAAAATTCAACGGAACTCATGTTGGCAACAAACTCAATACCGGATGACCTGTTGGGAAATACTTCAGTAACATCATCTTCTAATTTCTTTTTTTTTTCTTTTTCCATTTAATCTGCGATTAAGCGGTGATATTACGTTAGAATTTCCGCTGCAGTGCATTTAGTATCTTTTCGTTGGGGTACGTGAATGGCTGCTATTGTGCATTGCTAACAGGTAAGTCTCCAAAATGCATTGTTATCTTAATACTTAAAAATGGACACTCTTTTCGGCATAAATTCATCTGAATGTATAACATTATTAAGTCCCATACGCATTTATGTGCTGTAACAGTTATATAACGTTTAGAATATAGTATCTCTTGATGCTGTATCAAGAGATTTCAATGCCAATTTTCTTCTCAATGTATGCAAAAGAACCATTCATTTTATTTGCTTTCATTTATTATATAAACACAATCTAATATTATATATCTAATTCGATAAATACAGCCCAAATGAGCCATGAGGTAACGTCCCGGACTTCGGATCGGCAATGGCTATAGGTACGCAGTTTGCTCCTCCCCCCCAGCCGAGCATCTTTACTAAGGTTTTCCAGGATTTTCCTCATTATTACTAAGTGAATGCCGTGATGGTACATTAAATAAAACCCTGACATACCTTCCGCGTCTATACCTACCCCAAATAGCCATAACTTGTAACTTCAAATTAATTCTAATACCATCAAATATCAAAATATTAGAGGTAGCTACTTAGTAACGTCTAGCTGCTCCATCCGATCGAATTACAGTGAGAACTCGAGCTGGTATTGGGCCTGCTAAGTGCCATTCACTGGTTTTTCATCCAGGAACATTCCTTGATTATCTATAATGCAATTATATTTATTGGATGTGACTGTAAGGTTTTGAGTTAGGTCTGTGAACCCACAGAAGAATGCATTCCGCTAACATAGCATTTTTTTTGTTAAGTTTAACTGATCTTTATGATTCACATAGGCGAATGGACTGTTAGAAGAACTAATATACGAAGGCTTATCTCTCAGACATGTGACGGGCTTAACCATAGCTGCCTGTCTGTAGTGTCTGACCTTTCTTTTAGTGGGTTTACATTATTCCGCAAGTATTAAATAGGGTTCAAATCCAGCCAGGGCGGTGGCTAAAGGAGTACCTGGAAGTTAGGTGAGTGCTCATTGAACCAGTTCTGTATCACGGGTGATTAATTTGAGGTTGCGTTATCGTGTTGGTACAAGCCATCCCCACGGCGATATAGGATTAGCATTAAAGAGTTCAAATTGTTTCGAGCGAGATCTGTGAATGTTGCACCTATCAAGATATACTTCTGTTCCTCTAATGGTCCTCAAGAACTCAAACAGAACATACACCACACAATTACAGGTTCAAACAAAATGGCACAAAAGCTTTCTGACAGGGTGGATCCAAACGCCGAAGTCTGGTTTGCTCATAGCGGTTTTATCAAACGTCTTTGTTTTTAATTCAATTTGAGCATTAGCATAATTTTCGGCTTATAAAAGTACATGCTACATCTATTTAAGTTTCCTTATAGTTTTAACCAAAAAAATGTTTTTCAGCCCATAAATTAATTTCAATTTATGTCCTTTTGATGGCTCAGACCGGGCTAAGGTAGAATTGAGAGAGTGTTGGAAAGGACCTATTTTGAGATATTATTGTAATCTCTAGGAATCTAGTTTGAGATATTAAAACAGTTTGTCGAGTAATGTTTTATAAAATGTTTTCTCATTTTGATGAGAGCTTTTAATCCTCAAGGTTTGAGACGCCTTTCCTTTCAAACATCCTCATAGACTTGCCGCTATTAACTGTATGTAAATTTGCTTCCGTGTAACTCAGTCGTTTTCGAATGGCTGCCATGAAAACTAATGACTAGTTGTGTTTCAATGTTAGTAATAAAAACAATATCCCATGTTCGTATCCATTCATAGTATCTTGACCGCCGTGGCTCAATGGTAGAGCACGCACCTCTGGTGCTAGGTGTCGTCGGTTCGATCCCTGCTCATGCCATGAAAGTTTTATGGTGAATAAATATAGTGCGCGTGGGTTTTCTCGGGGTTCTACCGTTTCTTCCGACTTCTTTCATATCACCAATTCATTTCATCATCATCCAAAGTTGCCTAAAGGCCTTAAAATTAAATTCAATATTCATAGTAACCTGAGTTAAGCAGTTTCTAGAATTCAGCCATAATGAAGAAGGCGTACTGGCTACGATGAGATCCAAACAAGCTGGAAAGTAAAAATATAAACAACAAGAGTTAAGAATGTAATATGTTTGTTCTCCTTTCTTATGTGCTAATTTCTGCACAAACTGTGCATCATCAGGAAAGTTCCGTATCACACGGAACAATGTAATTGTATTTTAAAGTAAGAATGCTAACAATAAATCATAAAGATAAAAAACATTGCATCGTATGAACAAACATATCAAGTTGGCTGAGTCCAACATTTAGTTGGAGGAAAAACCACACATGCTGAGTTCTTTTGCTCACGGAAGTTCCATTTTATGTTTACTGTCTGACAAGATATTCTCGAACGAATTTGCAGATTGTAAAGACACGACTGTTTTCCCTCACATTGAGTCACGCCTTTCTTTGGAAGTGACCACGAGTTATTTGTTTGTGGTGTGTATATAATTGCATACACAAGTGATAATGGAGGGTAAATCTGTTTGTCCTGAGAAAGTACTACAACAGACCTCACCTTGCTGGAAGAAAATGTAAGTAGCTAACATTATTCTTAATATTCATGCATATTAATGTCTACCAAATCGCAATAATCAGTCAAGTATACAAACACTATAAGTTACTGTTTGATTTGATTTTAACACCTTCAAAATATTGACTTTTGCTCAGGATGACTTTGACTTGTTATGTCATAGCTTGGTTGAGTCTCTCTTCGCGACGTACTTAGCCGTGAAACAGTTTCGTTTTGTGATGTTACTTCACGACAGAAAACGTACAATGTGTTGGACGGAATGTGACAATTGCATATTTGTTGATTAATTGTATTGTTAATAACATTCCAAACGGGCTGGTGTGCTTCTGAGAACAGGATCTATACAGTTTATAGTAAAGTGGGCTCAATGGATCCTGATGTAACTTGAACCAATGAGCACGCGGACAGAAATCGAGCGTGCTAACCTATCGACCTATAGGGAGTCAATTACATATTTGTGTAAATAGCAGTATCTGTGAAGATCGGGCAGGGTGGGGAATACATTTTCAAGGGGAAGTTTTTTATCTATTGTCATGGACTACTGTTAACACCTACGGCAAGAATGGATACAACAAACAAGGAAAAAAACATATTTATTAAATGTAAGTGAGAACTTGAAAGAAAATGAGTCATGATACACCAGTTGTATTATTACACTTAATTGGTAAGCACTACATCATAAGTTACTTTAGTTAAATCCTATTAAGAAATGGGTTATTAGGTACTAATTTTTCCGTTGTGACGTCACATTTGATTTGGAATTCTGATACGTCCTTTTCGCACGTAGATCCTTCTGTTTTTTTTCTATACTTTACACTGCTTTATTGTTCATACCACACACTAACATAAACAATGTAAATTAGTCTCTCAACGTCAAAACGGTCGACCAGAATAATGCGTTTAAGCGTTCTTGAATATTTCCACGGGATTCCTGTGTCTAACCATCAGAAAACCGGGATAGTACTTTTAATTCAGATCAGACCTGCTACATTCATCAACACATCAGTTACGTCCTTCCAGGAATCAAGAATGGACGTAATTCATGGAAAGATGTATCTGATGTTCCAGGGATATCACCCACTTCTCGTTCCCGAGAAAGTTACACACTAAACCAACACTTTCGAGAAAGCTAATTACGTCATTTAAATATTAGGAAAATGGAGAGCGATATATCTTTATAGAAATAATGCTATGCCCAATATGTTGTGTCATTTGGTGACGCAAGACGAAAATGTAGTAATCATTTCACTGGAGGTTACAGTTTCTTCTTCTTCGTCTTCTTTTCTTAGTTAAAATGCTAATAAAATGAAATTCCATTAGAAAAATAGCCTTTCGAAGATTAAGAGGACCTCACAACCTCAAGGTGAATGGACTGGTACGTAATGAATACGTTCACAGACGGAAATTACCTTGGGAAAGAAAATTATCAAAAAGAGATCCTACGTAGTTACTTAGATGGATATTGGGTACGGTACCAATACGGATTGTATGGCTTCTTTATTTCACACAGCTGATAATTGAACATTTGCGCAATAGCTTTATTTGTATTATAAAATGTTCCTAAAAGCATCATAAAAATTGCGATGTTGTTTGGATGCTAGTTGACTCGTAGCCTGCAGTTGGTTATGATCTTTGAACTTTGCAGTTGGAAGTAAATTTATAAATATTATCAACCATTAAGAAGTTTCTGAACAAATGTTTACATTTTTCATTCAGTCTTCAAAAATAGCTAGCAAACTGTGGGTAAAGGACAAGATCAAGATGTCGATCCACATATCGCTTATAGTATTGGGTGATCGGATTATCTATGAAACGCGAGCCTGGCACGTGAACCAAATGGCAGTGGTGAAGCCTATGTTCCCGGCCGATTGCCAGCGAGATATAGCGGTCAAAAATAACGACACTACTGATTTGTCTGACAAAATACTATATATGTTTACTTTCTAAAAGTATGTACTCGCCGTCACCACTCCTTTTCATCCCGAAATGTCGACCAAGGCCAAGCTGAATTTTCTTGTCATTTCCGACAAAATTCAAGAGATGAAAAAATAACCAATGGGTTGCCTAACACGTTTATCATAGCATTTTACCACAGAAGAAACAACAGATCACATTTCTTGTTTCTGAAGATACTTTTGCCTTCGTTTCTGTTTTTCCTTTCTAACACAACTGGAGCAAAATTACACGATATTATCATGCATCAAGGCTGTCTCTATGAGCTTGGACAGATAATTCTCACGATTCCGTTAGTTCTGTACATTAGAAGGCAGGGAGGGTAAAATGTGGACAACGTGGATTTCAGACGTTTCTTTCCGAACACCCTGGTATATACAGGGTGAACCCGAAAGATGTGGAAAAACTTCGGGAGGTGATTCCTGAGATCAAAACAAGAAAAAAGGTCCTCTGGAAAATTCTCGAATTCCTCTTCGTGTAAGAAATACAGGGAATCCAAAACCGACTGTTGACGACTGTAACTGAACAGAAAGATGTGAAAAGACCTCGGGAGGTGATTCCTGAACACTTCGGGAGGTTGACAACGTGGATTTCAGACGTTTCTTTCCGAACACCCTGGTATATACAGGGTGAACCCGAAAAATGTGGAAAAACTTCGGGAGGTGATTCCTGAGATCAAAACAAGAAAAAAAGTCCTTTGTCGTATTCTCGAATCCCGCTTCGTTTAAGAGATACAGGGTTGCCAACTTGGAATCCAAAATCGACTGTTAACAACTGTAACTACACAGAAAGGTGTGGAAAATCTTCGAGAGGTGATTTCTGAGATCAAAACAAGAAAAAAGCCCTCTGGAACTTTCTCGAATTCCGCTTCGTGTAAGAGATACAGGATTGCTAATTTGGAATCCAAAATCGATTGTACACAATTGTAACTAAACAGTACGATGTGGACAACCAGCAGGAGGTAATTCTTGATACAAAGCAAGAAGGAAGCTCGTAGGAAAACAGGCAAAATATTGCATCATTTCGGATATAGAGGTGGCCGAAGGTTGGTGAAAGTAAATGTCAGAGCGGTGTAGGTCCGATACCAAGAACAGCAGATGTGGGTGTCCAGGCCAACGTGACACTGTGCGGACTCAGACTGGAACATTCAATAGGGTACGTCAGTCATTGACTCGATGTGTGAACGCTTGCATTGAAAGCCATGGGGGCATTTAGAACATTTACTGTAATTAAACTAGAGGTAAGTAAGCTATTTCTGTGTTGTACGTATGTTGGCTACAAAATTACCCGTACTGAGAGCGAAGTGTGCATTTCTGGCCGTAGTTACTCTACAAGTTATTATTCGTTCTCCGCGTATGACTTCGCCCATTACCTGTGTGTTCGCTGTCCTTATCTTTTCAGTCATTCACTTTGTGAGCATTTGTCCTAGTTGTCTACGTTACTTGTTACGAGCGAAACTTGCGTTCGAGGCACGTATCGTCTCGGTCATGCGACAGAACCATCAACTACCTTATTGAGACACCTCTGTCTGCTAAACTATGTATAGTACAGTTTTCCATGATGTTCGTATGTACAGATTTCCTGTTTGGATGTCTGGAATCACCTCCCGAAGTTTGTCCACATTTTTCGGGTTCACGTGACCGCCCGCTGGTCTAGTAGTTCTTTAGCGAAAGATAATGTTCGGTAAGTTCCACTTGCTTGAACAAATCTATTTTCGTAGCGTTTAGTACTAGTGGTTTATACGGATTACGGCGTCTTTTAGTGAACTGGATCGCCACACATTTACTCGCTTTAACTTTTATCTTCCATCTCTTAAGCCAAGGCTTACGGATATCAAGATGTCCCTGTATATACTTAGTTACTCTGTAGGGTAAGAATGAAGATGGGTAAATTATCGTATCATCCGCGTACATTGTTATTTCGGTTTTGTGGAGTTTTTTACCTGCTGTACTAATCATCTGGGATTCAGGTTTTAATATTACAAACTCAATGTTTTTTTTTTGTTTTTTTGGCCGGTATCACAGATTTGTTTTCACCCTTCTATCAAAGACAAATCTTATTCGCGCTTTCCTATTTTCTTTTTTCGCCTTCTTTCTCTATTTCATACCTAATGGAAAGTGTCTTGTGTAGATAGAAACCACCTACCAATACCATTCCTATGCTTTAACGTAGTTCCTTACTTAACTGCATGCGAAGAGTCAGAAATAAGTACCATGGTTGTTGTTGACTCACTCACTGGGGCGTTCCTTGGAGGGGCCCGACTAGCTTAGTTTTTCTGTTTCAATGTCTAGTGGTTACCGTGACTGACTGCTGATCATGGGGTCCCGGATTCGATTCCCGGCTTTGCAAAGTGATTTTTTTTTCGGAGCGTGAGGGTCTGGAATGGTGCCCACCTAGCTTCGTGATGCTGTGAGTAAAAAAACAGTGACGATGACAGTTGAGAGCTTCGGCTTTCCTCTCCAACACGTTTAGTAGTGGATTGAATGTGGCTGTGAAGAAAATGTATGGTGATAGATATAATAGTACTTTTTCCCTGTGGTTCCTACGTAAAAAAAAAAAAAAAACTACAAAATACAAAAAAGGTTAGTGTTTTACCTTCATTACACACTTTAATGTATACAATCCCATCAAAGTCTCGGTATCACAAAAATGAAGATTGCAGCTTTTGTTTCTAAGCCCCACATATGTTATTCCTAGCATGCATCTCTCCATTGCTCTCGGAGAGACAGGAAGACAAACGAATGGATTCGTACACAAACAAGTGGGGAAGATATAATCAAGATTACGAAGAAGATGAAGTAGAGATAGTATAATGTGGGGAAAAAACGGAGAGACCTTCATCTAGCATATATATAGGGTGTTCGGGAATTCCTATTAAAGCGTTTGGGAGTTGAAAGAGGTCCATTTACTTGTAGTACGACAGCTTCAAATTTCAGTTTAAACATGCTGTAAATTTTGTAACTTTTTTGTACCACCAAGAAAGAATTTTGTACCCCTCAAATAACGGCCAGGGGCGCATTTCACAATTTGGGGTTAGGCATTCATTTGTAGTACGACTTCTTCAAATTCAAAATTTTATATGCTCAGAATTTTGTACTATTTTTTTAACTGTTTTCACTACCAAGTAGGATTTTTGTAGCACCAGAATTTTGATTAAATATGTTAAGTTTCTGAGGACCTGTACAATTATTTCTTGGACCGGAGGTTGAAACCACTGCCTTAAAGTACTGTCCTCTTTATACTTCTGAGCATATTAAATTTTGAATTTGAAGAAGTCGTACTACAACTAAATGCCCAGTGCAAATTTTGAAATGCGCCCCTGGCCGTTATTTGAGGGGTACAAAATTCTTTCTTGGTGGTACAAAAAGTTACAAAAATAGTACAAAATTCACAGCATGTTTAAACTGAAATTTGAAGATGTCGTACTACAAGTAAATGGACCTAGTTGAAAGTAGACGTCAAATCAAACAAAAAAGTATATAGACACGAACCTCAAAGCGGCGTCTTTTCCATGTTATGAGCGTAAGAAATTGCGCGGCACGGAACTTTGAGGCGCCATAGCACAAAAATGAATGGCCATGACACAGGTGGTGTGGAATTTCACACACGAAGTCATAGGGATTATATCCAAAAATATCAAAATAAAAACTCCAGAACAATTGCGCAAGGGATTCCCTAAAGGAAGTTAGGGTTTCCTTTTTCAAATAAAGGTGGGTCAAAATGAGCGGGACATTAAACAGTACGTAATATTAAGTTATAATTCGTCAGCGCCATATCGATAGTGCAAACAGAATCAAAGATATGGAGAACTGTGGGTTTTCTGTGAGTGGTTGCGTAACCACCAGTAAACAAGTTTTAAGCATACCAGAAACATTAGTGTATTATAGAACGTTAGATTATTTCGTTATCAATTCATGCAACTTTTCACTCTCCATTTATATTATCACAAATACGTAATGAGTATTTTTCGTAACACTTTGTTTTTGAACCCACAAAATAGTATGTTTTGCTTCTTTAGTTAATTGCTCGTAAAACCTGTCGTCTACATGATACGTACATTATCCTGTGCACTGATGCGTAGCTTTTTCCCTCCAGTGGAAATGACATACGTGGTTTAAATGTTTGCACTAACACAAAACTTCATTGAGTAATACTTGAAAGAAATTTAGGACTCCTGAAGGACTTTTCACCGTGTGTTCGTGAGTCCTAGAAAAGTACAATATACTGAAGATAATAGTATGCAGAGCAGGACTCATTGCAGTAGAAAGGAAAAGAGAAGTGGGAAGCGAACAGTACCACTCCGGCTCGTCCTCTCCGCACCAGCCACCACCACAGCGAGAACCTGCGCAGGACATTAAGGCGAGTGAGACAAAGGCACAAATGGAGTATGTTTTACAAGACAAGACAAATGGAATACAAGACATTCTGAACACTCAGAAAGAAGGGTTACATGCGTTGGACCAACACGGCGTTTGACCAACACGGCGTTGGACCAACACGGCGTTTGACCAACACGGCGTTGGACCAACACGGCGTTGAACCAACACGGCGTTGGACCAACACGAAACCATCACGGCGTAGGACCAACACGGCGTTGAACCAACACGGCGTTCGACCAACAATAATAACCGGCATACGACCAACACGGTAAAACACAAATCTTGATAATATTGAAATAATTATGTAATAATAATTTATTTAAAAAACTCTAGCTTGAAGGGTTACATGCGTTGGACCAACACGGCGTTAGACCAACACGGCGTTTGACCAACACGGCGTTTGACCAACACGGCGTTGAACCAACACGGCGTTTGACCAACACGGCGTTGGACCAACACGGCGTTGGACCAACACGGCGTTGAACCAACACGGCGTTTGACCAACATGGCGCTGGACCAACAATAAAATTGACAACGCCCCAGATATATAAAACCTAAAAATATAATAAAAAATATGATCTTAAATTATTTTTTTGAGCACCTGCGTAGAACCAACACTGCGTTGGACCAACACCGGCATGAGACCAACACTTCGAAGTACCGGCGTTGGACCAACACGGCGTTGAACCAACACGGCGTTCGACCAACACAGATTTTTGCCCTGGGGTGTTGGTCGTACGCCGGTTCTTGCTGCTTGAGAGGCTGTTGGTCGTACGAAGTGTTGGTCCAACGACGCATCCCCAGAAAGAAAACACTGGTCACCAGGTCAGTACGTGCCACTGGCCAAGTTCGAACCGAAGAATATGAACTGTGATGATTCAACTGACGCATGTAGAGAGTCCATTGCATGAAGCGAATTGTGCTACAAGAGCTGCTGAAACTAACGTCCACGAACAACGATGCATGGCTCACACGCATGACGCATGTTCGCATAGTCGCAATCGAAAACGGCTGGCATGTGTCGGATTTCCTCGACCGCAGCTGCGATGCTTGCCACGAGATCTTGCTTCGGCTCGACCGTGGACTCATACACTAGTCTTCATGTGACTATACAGAAAGAAATCCAAGGGCGTCAGATCGGGCGAGCGTAGTGGCCATGCTATTGGACGACCACGCCAATCCATTGTTGTCCAAATGAAGTATTTAAATGATGTAGGACAGCACGCGTGAAATGGGGAGGCGCACCGTCATGTTGAAACCATGTGTGCTGTCGGATTCCAAGAGGAATTTCTTCCAGTAACTCCGGCAGTATCTCATGTAAATAATGAAATAGTTGGCACCGGTGAGACGTTGTGGGAGAAAATACGGTCCAATTACTAGTCTATGTAAGATTCCTGCTCATACGTTCACACGAATCGTTCCTGAAATGCGCGCTCGAGAACACTATGAGGATATTCTTCTGGCCACATGCGGCTATTATGACAGTTAAATACACAATACCTAGAGAAGGTCGCCTCGTCAGTGAAAAGTATCGTTTGGGGAAATGCAGGATCATCTTCACAGCGCTGAAAAAAATACTGACAGAAGTTTAAACGTGGCTCAAATTCGGTTGGACCAAGGCTTTGAACTGGCTGCATATGGTATGGGTGCAAGTTTTCTTGGTGGAGAACCTCCCAAACAGCTGTTCTGCTCCCACCCACGTCATGTGCTATGCGTCGGGTGCTCGTCGAAGGATCCTCTCCCACGCGTTAAAGCACTTTCTCTTCAAACTGCTGAGTTCGTACGCGCCTCGGAGCACTACAGTCAATTTTGTTTACGGTGAAGGTACACCCTAAAAATTTTACCTTTGAATTGTGGGTACTTAATTCCAATTTAGTACTCACAATTTTTGAGAGTGTGTAGCGAATCCGGAGTTGGGTTTAGAAGGGCGGTTCTTTGCCTCCCAGTTCTTGGAAGGGAACAGGTTAACAGAAACAAAAAAATATCAATCTCTGGGTCCACCACTGCCTCTGAAAAATATGTGGTATAATGTAGAGAAAACTAGGGAAAATCTCAGTCAAGATGGTCGGCCGGAGCAGGGTTTGTGCCTACGCTCGACCTACCCACATACCGCGTAGCAGGCAGACACACAAAGTACTTAATTCATTTTGAATGGCACTCAATAAAGTTTTCTGTTAATGCAGATGGCATAAGTCGAAAACGCAAATACCACATGGTACTGTATTGAATTATATCTGTGAGTTAAGCATTTCCATATACGTTTCTCAGTCCTACTAGTAAACTACCATATACCAATGAGAACGTACCCCAGTGAAGAAAATGCGTCTCAACCCCGACGGTCCAATTTTTGCGGCCATCGGCCCGGCGCGGCGTATGGGCGCGTTAGGCAAAAAATCCTGTTGTTAAAATGGCCTAAAGAACGAAGCTAGGAGTGATCTAACTAGCTTAAACTAATCCTTGTAGTGTACCAATCACACCAGTACATTTTGTGAAAATGGTTGGCAAAAGAGTGGGAAAGTTTTTTTGCCTCCCTTGTCCCGACTATGGGGTTGGGATTTCGTCGGGACTGAGGAAAATGCCGACCATGTCATAACAAGGCGGGAATATGACAGCAAGAATAGTCGAAAAGAAGACTATCTGAGACAGTCAGCAGAAAACAGTTGCAATTAAATTCAGTTATAGTCACGATACATCTACAATAGTCATTAATTTTTTCATTATAGAGATTAAAAAATCAATTGCAAATGTCGGTTAGAATCATCGGGCTTCAATCGTCACTTTTTTTGAAAAAATATAAAAAAATACAAAGCAAGCAAATACAATGAAATGAACTACATTTTTAATGTTCTCATTTACGTGTTTTGTAAACATTAAATTTTAAACTATATTTCAACAAACATTTAATTTCGTTCATAGGGCGTTAATCTCGGACATTGATTTCACTTTTTGTGTGTTTTCTAAGGCGACAATTAGTGTGAAATTTGGCGTATTTATCGCTGCTCCTGTCAAACATTACCCTTGTTCATAGCTTTTGACCACCAAGTCGTCTATTAATGATTCAAGCTACGAAGACAAACATTTCCATTTTTACTCCCATTTCTTTCATATATCCACAGGAAATTGTCTCAATTCGTAATTTACTACTATTTTGAATTAGAAAATCACAATAGTAAGAGAAAACTCTTCCTGAAATGGAGAGAATCCTTTTGCAGCATCTTTCTAGTTTCTGCTTTTATTTACGATTATTCTGCTTTCTGTATACTAAATATGAGT